>NW_019168381.1:22871452-23091980 GCF_002303985.1 Durio zibethinus | reverse complement strand
TGAAAAACTTTTTTTATTTGAAGTTATCCCGCTATCAATAGATCACATTTAACAAACATTCGAAAATCATTCGTTCTAAAACAAAGAGAGAAAAAAAGAGAAATAATATGCAAATAATATCAACTTTATAAACAAGGGTAAATTTATACATTTCAGAAAATTCACTTCAGAAACTCCTGCTTTTTTGATATATTGCTACTGTAATTGAGTGCTTTGTGTCTCAAGATTTGCTGAAGCTGTCTGAAGAGGAAGACAGACCGCGAGCCAATAATTAATAGATTCGTTGCATCTATTGAATAGAGAATCATACCAAAAAAAGAAAGAGGGGCCAAAAAAATAAATGGCAAGTAATGTATGTATAGACATCTTCATAATTAATAATCTGTTCATGTTTTTCACCACCAATTTCTTTCTATCTTTAACCAAGTGACATCAATACCTGCACCAGCTGCTTTATATATGGAAACTTTTTTCGTGAAAAATTATAACTGCAGATGATTGTTCTTTCTCCACTGGGTTATAAATGGTGGAGAGGATAAATTAAAGGCCCCAGTTGTTCATTAATGGAATTTAAAGAAAGGATCATGTAAAGAGCAAATGGGTAGGGCCCAACAAAGAGTAATTGCCAAATATAAACAGTAAAGTACATGTTATTTAGACAACTCCCAAGAGGTTTTTAACTAAAGAGAAGATCATGGCCTTAAATCATATCCTCAAATTTCAGTAAAAAAAAAAATATCGTTACTGTCTTTCGTTTTCTTAATCTTCCTGTTGAGTGGTGTATACATGATTTCAGTGTTTGAGTGAAGCCATGCATGATGGCTGTTTCGCAACTATAATTGGCTTGGAAACAACAATGAACAAATCCTGGTCTAGATGTTAAGCTATTTTTATCAATTCAAGAGTTCATTGATTGATATTAAATTGGATGTTTAATATTATAGATGTGGTAAATGAGTAGTAACTGACAGAGTAGTTTAACTTCATAATTTTTTGTAAACAAAAGCTTTAAAAGATAAAAGAATTGCAAATTTGCCTACATAGACTGCCTAACTTTGCCCTTTTTCCTCCTATTTCCGAAAAGACTTTGGACTAAGCATAAAGACTCCATTGCCAATTGGGCAGCCGGCTACCTAATTAACCCCACGTAGCTTACTAAAGCAGGCCTTTCATCTTCATTAAAAAGAAGAAAGATAGGACGACTAGTGTTCATCAACAATAAAGGATACACATACTTCTACGCACCATCCAAAAATGATAAAAGAATAAACCATAACTTAATATATTTTGTTAATGTAATTATTTTTAAAAAATAATATTCAATTAATTAATATTTAAATTTTAATATTTGTAATTTTTTTATTTTTAAACTACGTTCTCTTTTGTAAAAAAATAAAAAAATTTCTCATATTTCTAGAAGTACCATTACCATTTCAAAATTGGGATGAGTTAACAAGTATTAGAGTTTATCATATCATTTCTAACTTGAAATAATAATTATCATTTCATTACGCTAAGTTACATGTATAAAATAAGCAAATTATCTTTGACCCTTAATTTTTAGCACTAATAATTTCAATTGTTTCAAAGCACTTGAGCTTTGATCAAATACCAAGTACATGATTCTTTATTTAAAAAAAAGTTAGATTCGAATTTCCATTTTTCAAAAAAAGAAATGATCCAAAAGATGAGTAAGAGACTCTTATGCTTAGTATAAAAAAACCCAAAAGTGTAGTTTGGCCATACTCATTTGTTCTATAGTTAATTAAACCCAATATTCATACACATAAATTTTTTCCTCTTTGGAAAACCCAAAAAAAGGCAGCTCTTGAGCTTTAAAAACAATCAGACAATTTATTCAAGTTCCATGCAACGGCAAAATTCTCCAAAATGTCAAAAAAAAAGGCCAAAATTTTGATAAAAAAAAAAAGAAGAAGGAAAGGGGTTGGGATTTGGGGGAATGGGGGATTGAGAGGCAGTGACATTGAAATTAGCTGGAGATCACCTTCAAACATTATCTCTGCTATCACCCATCAGTATATATCACCATGAAAGCAAAGAAAAGGACCGGGTTGGCCTTTGTTGCGTAGTCCCCCATGTCTTTTTCATGCTGCTATCAATTGAAAGATGATGTTGAATTTTTAAAGCTTTACAGCTAGCTAGCTTGCTCTGCATTCATATCCTGCAAGCTGCATTAATGCATGCTTCTCTATAATTTTTTATTACACTTTTGGAATATTGTTGATCATCCCTATATGATCAAAGGATAAAATTAGCCTTTAGGGTTAGGGTCCATGGAATAATTTCAACGGTGCATTCTTTTCTAAGCACGCGTGGATAAGGATTTCTTTTCTTTTTTTTTCATTTCTATATATATACCCAAATTTGATTACTTTGTAGTAACAATTTTTTTATGACATTTTAGTGACAAATTTTATGCAATAGGCACGGACCAAATTACCTGCCCGGCCCCTAAGTTGAAAAATATTTTTTAATGAATAAGTAATATGAGTATAATTAGATTCGTAAAAATATATAAATATTATTAATAATATGAAAAAGTAAAATATATATTAAAGTTAGATAATATAATATCTTATTTTTTAAGTTTTGTATTCTATGTGGGTCATGTGAGATAAAGTGAAAAGGGGTTTGGAATAATTTTGAAATATCACATCTTTGGCTTAAATTTAAGGGGGAAATTGAAATTTTCTCATAAATTTTGAAATTTTTATTTTTTACCCAACAAGTATATTGGCTTTTTAGATTTTCAATCCATCCAAAATTCAAACACACGTTTAAGTTTTTGACTTCTTTGTAAAAAGAAATTAAAATTATGAGCTAGTGTTTGATAATATTGATTAGGAATGTTAATTTTATCCATATTTAATGAATAATATGATTTTTTATCCAAATGAGGATGGATATTACATTAGAGGGAAGAAGATGAATATAATTTTAAACTTTTATTAGGTACACGAAGGGAGATGGTAATATAATACTTTCTTGTACCCGTACCCTATTTATATATTTATACATATTTATTAAATAGACTTTTATTAAATAATATAAATTATTATTTTAGATTAATTAAAATTAATATACTTTTATTGAGAAAAAATATATTAATATATATTTATAAAAAATTACCTAAATATACAAGATAAAAAAAAAGTTAACAAAATTTTAGTTTTTACTTAAAAAAAAAAAACTATGGGTATGAGAATTATCCATATCCATTAAATATCTGCGAAAATATGGATGGGAATAAATTTTAAATACCTGTTGGATATGGGCACGAAGATTTGTATAATATGAAAATTCAAAGATAGGTATGTATAATACTCTATTCTGTCCATACCATACTCATTGACATCCTTAATATTGATAGTGTAAAATTTTAATTACATAAATGCTATTAAAAGGGTGACATATGCCATTTAAGTATATTTAAAAAATAAAAAATCTAATTAAAAATGAAAATTGAACATGTGTCACATTCTTAATCTAGCTTATGTAATTAAAATTTTACATTGATAGTAAATTAAATATTGACTCTTAAATTATAAAATATACTCCTTGCTTCTATAAGAAATAAACATTGAGTTTGTATTTAATGTAATGTCAGTATATACTCTTTATACATTATCATTAAACTACATGTTGTCATATCATTAATGAGGGAATTAAAATTTAAAAAATTATAAATTATAAATAATAAAAATTGACTTAAACTTATTTTTAACACTTATCAACTTTCAAGTTTATTTATTAATTATGTGATAATATGTAATTTAATAATAGTGTATATATTATATGCACTATCAATGCATCAAATATAAATTAAAAAATTATTAGTATAAACCTTTTTTTTTACTGTGAATTATTCTAGCAAAATTGATACCATCCCTCCCATATATTTAAGATGATTCCTAAAAATATTTATAGACTCGTAGCCTCATACCCAACTCCTAATTAAGGTCATCAAATGTATAACAAATTTACTAAAAGTAAAAAAAAAAAAAAAAAAAGGGAACAAACAAAACAAACTACAACTTGCCTATTTAGCAAATATATTCTAAGTTTGTACCAAAAAGAAATTCTAAGATTGACAAATGACAATAGTCTTAAAATAAATTAATTAACTCGATTAATATTGGTGCTAATGGGTGCCAGAAGGTCATTAATTAATTACTTATTAATTTTATTTCGTGATGAAAAATGTAATTAAATAAAAAAAGTTGTATGTGAAAATTAAAAATAATAAACATTCATGAAGGGTCTCCATCTTATATCCTAATAAGGCATATACATCCTCAATTTTTTTTATATAACAAATATCACAGCTAAAAATAAAAAAACGAATTGCAAATTTTAAAGTTTAAATTTTAAATTAATCAAATGTCACTTCTTACAAAGAATCGCAGAAACAAATTGAGCTAAGATTTTTATTTCATATCCCCAATTAAATTGGGTCAAAAAGAGATCGAATCATCAAAATGCAAAAACACCGTGGAAAGATAGAAAGGATTGAAAGCAATTAAAAATATCAATACACGTGTTCATGAATCGAAAATAGAATTAATTACTTAGGTTGAAATAGACATCTTTCAATGATCTATATATAGAACAATTTAAGCAAAATCTAACCAAGATTTAATCCAAATCGTAGGTGCTTGGCTTAGAATCTTTTTTCTTTAAAAAAAATTGATTACAATCTTATTTTACATGTGAATCCATCCATTTTGCACGTAATTTGGTTATTAATTTTGTCATTGCATAAGCATAAAAGAGTGAATATGATTAATTACTTGTAAAATCAATTTTTTTTATTATTATTATTGTGACAATGCCAATTTCCTCTTATTGTTGACTTTGTTTAGTGGGGAACAAAGATTGGGAATGTGAAGGAAAAGGAAATGAGCGGCTCTTCTTTACTTGGGTTAAAGTCAAAACAAGTTAGGTGATCACTATATTTTTGTCCCTTTGGCATCAAATATGGGCCAAAAAAATGGTGGGACTTTATCTTCTTTGCAATTTCTAAATGATTGGCTATATAATGAGTATTTATGATTTTTTTAATTAAAAGAAAATTCAAAGTAAATGATTCTCAATATCTGTTCACATGTTTCATCTATACAAGGTTTTTTTTTTTTTTTTTTTACCAATGAACAGGTTTAAGGGAAGTGATGAGCTCTATAGATAGCTATATGATCTTTTGATAGAGTACTGAACTTTTAGTTTTAATAATTATTCATGATTCAATCCCTAATCACCTCAAACATAAAAAAAAAAAAAAAAGGTTTTTGAATTAAAATTAAATAATCATCCAAACTTCTCATCGATTTATTGCAATCAATTAAATCATCAAATATGTATTTTAACTAATTGAACATTTATTAGGTGAAAATTGGTTAATCACAAGAAAATTCTTAGATGAAATTCTTTAGGTGAAGTGCTTGAAGTTCACTACTAAAAATGATTAAATAAAAATTGATAAATTGAAAGATCTCATTACATAGAACAAGTATATAAATTTAAAAAATATATATATATTTATTTATATAAATATTTTTAATAAAAATATTGACAGAATTTTTAACTTTAAATAATTATCATTCAAATTTTAATTTTAAATAATATTTTAATTTTTTTTTACATATTATTAATCTTCATAATAAATTTTATTAATCAACCCGTTTGAATATTTTATTAAAGTTTTTAGTAAATTATTTTTTAAAAAAAAATTCACAAACTTTATCTAAAGGACTTCATGTACGTTTTGTACTTAATTGCAAGCTCTCATTTTTACCTAACAAATGTTAAATTGGGTGAAAATAAATATTTAAAAATTCAATTGGGTGAAAATAAATGTTTAAAGACTTAATTGAATAACAATAAATATTTAAGCGCTCAATTTATAACAATAAAATTATAGAAGTTTAGATAATTATTTAATTTTTATTTAAAAGCTTTTTCTAAACTTAATAAAAAAAAAAAAAAAGCAGGAGTTTTCCTAAAACTTGTTGATTTCCTTCTAAGACAGCAAACCGAAAAATTATTGAAATTTTTTCTAATTTTAGTAAATACAATTTCTCCTACTTGATTTAGACTTAATTAAGCATGCAACATTTTTTGGTACAGAGTATGAATTATCACGATAGCATATCACTTATGATTTTATTAATAAAATTTTAAAATGATCTAAACTTATAAATATGGTAAATAATATTTTGATTGATCTTTACAATTCTCATAAATAGCAATATTTAGCTTTATTTTGTTGCTATTAATATTTTGATATAAATTCTCTTTTTCTTAATTTGAACGCCGTCGTGCTTTATGATAATCATAAGAACAATTATCTTTCAAAAATATATTGATTTGAATAATATAGTTATTATCTATACATAGGGATGTTCATAATTCGATTTTAACTAAATTAACCGATCAAATTAATTTATTTCGGTTAATCGATCGATTATCAAATTAATTTCAATTGATTAAGGAAAATGATTTTAAAAAAATTTTAATTTTTGGTTAATTCGATTCGAAAACCGAATTAATCAAAATATAACATAATCAAAATAAAAAAGAAAAAATATATGAAATAGATAATTTAATTTTATAACTTGTTATAATTTTTAACATAATACTTTAGTATTTGAATATTTTATTTAGTTTGTTTAAAATTAAAAAATTAAGAATTTAAAATATAATTTAATTTAAATATAGTTATTATTCAATTAATCAAAAAAATTAATCAAATTTATCAAATTAAATTCGATCAATTCACAAATTACGTTCGATTAATAAAAATAAAATAATATAATTTGATTAATTTGATTTTAGATAATTCGATTCGAAAATAACCAAATCAACTGAATGAACACCCCTATCTATACACATTGTTATTAATTTTGTCTTTCTTCCTGGAATTTAGACCTTTTAATTTATATTCAAATATAAAAAACTTTTACTAGAAATATATAATTAGCCTGATCATCATCGCCATCATTATTATCATTATCATATATATATTAAATTCTCATTTTCAATTTTCCAAGAATCAAACAAAAGAAATATCGTTTTCAAAAATATCGATTGTGGCCAAAAAAGTAATTGGAAAATGATTTTGAAACAGTTAGTTTCAAAATCACATTTTATTGCCAACCTTTGCCAGCAACAAAGATAATCAACAAAAGCAACATTACAAGATACATATATATCATCACAATCCTCTTTCTTTCCTTCTTAGCTCACATCATTTGTTTTTTGGTGATAGCCTCAAGACATAAATTTTCCCTTGATGGATTTGCCAAAAGAGAGAAAAAAAAAATTAAACATTGACGAAAAGAAAATTCATGATAGCAAAGTTTAAAGGGGCATAGTAGACTTTCCCTTACTTTCTTTCGTCGTCTTTCTCAAACCGACGAGCAATCGAGCAAGGCAAAGTATAAAAATTCTATATCACTGTTCATATTTGGCATATATCTTTCTGTGGTATATATACGTGCATGAATCTTAACTTACAAGGGAAACAATTATTTTCATTTGAGCTTATTTTGGAGATTCCAAGTTCCATATTTTGTAAAACTTAGCTTGTCATGGGCAAGTTTTGTTATCACCAAAATTCCCTTCATTAATTCATTCATGCATGTGCCCTTGAAAAACTGCGCAAGCAATGAGGTAAGATTAATTTTTTAAACAAAGCTTTAAGCTAAAATAGCAAAGATTAATTGTCTAAAACCATAACTTACGAGGAAAATTGTGTCAGTAATAGTAAGATTAATCATTCAAATTCATTTCTTGTAAAAGAAAAATGATAATATGGCAATAGTCTCCATCCATCCTTTCTCTGTCTATATATAATCCTTTATGCAGGTTTGGAACAAAACAATGGACTTTATATAACTGGTAAGTGAAGATAAGCTTGACCCTCTCCATGCCTTATCCTAAAGGAAGCTGTAATTGGCTCTAAATTCATTTTCCACTATGAAATATATGTCATTTTTTAATTCTAAAAATCTATTGCTATATTCATAAAATAGAGATGGTGGTGATTAATTTCATGCGCGATTGTGATATTTATTAATAATGGCGGATTGAGCTATAAAGTATATAATTTTTTTTAAAAAAATTTCATTTATAATATATATAAAATATGTTGATATATTTATTAATTTTATTAATGAAAGAGTGTTCAAAAAAATTTTGGATGTTGACCAAACAAAAATTTTTTATTTAGATTTTTTTATTTTTCAAATTTTAGGACTCTTTACATGCGGATCCATCAATGCTTAGTAAACTATTTCGTATTTAAACTAAACAAAATTTTGAGACGTTGATTATCATTTGAATAAAATTTTAGCACTATTTTTAACATATTGAACATGTGAATTATTTATTATATTTACTATATGCCTAGATAAAATTATGTACATGCATTAAATTGATAAATATTTAGTATTTCTTTTGTAAGAATTAAATTTTATTTTAAATAAAAATTTTAAAATTATTATAATTTTAAAATATTATATATGGCACATCAATCATTTTAATCTTATTCTCATTTTGAAGCCACTCAACTTATGTCAATCAATACTTGATTTGATGCTTTTGGATTGGGGAAGGGTTTGTGCCTGATTATAAGTTGAACACTATTACACTTCATTTTATATAAAATAAAATAAAATTTATAAAACAAGTAAAAGAATAAAATTATAAAAATAAATAAATATTCATATCTTATCACAAAAAGCTATTCTTCGATAAAGCAATTAAAATTTTTCGAATTCGATTAAATTCGAAAATTCATATTTATATCATTTCGATATGTTTCTTCTAATAATAATTATATTTGTTAAATATGAAATTAGTAAATTATACCAAAAACAATTTTCCAAAATTGAATTTCGATCTCTCATTTTCAACAAACTTTGTGTAGTGAGGCAGACGAAGGAATCTTTGGGGACCCTTTCAAAACTCTCGTTATCTTGGGGAAACACTGTTTAGGGAAGGAGGAGCGGTGGGGCGGGGAGTTGTTGTCCTTCCACGTCATCATTTCCAACTGGTAGGCCAAGGGGATGTCTTCCACGTGGCAAGATATCCCTTTTAACGTGTTCGTTAGTCATTGGGTGCTGACGCAACTAAAAACGTGAAACGCGTGTCTATTTTTGAGCGCGGGAATAGGGAAGGCCGACTGCCAAGTGGAAGAACAAGGGCGGTTGGGCCCCCACTTGATCACGCGTCGACCGTTAAAAAGGCCTAACTCTCAAAGTAACTTTCCCTGGAATCTGACCTCATCGGCTTTTGTAAGCTAACCCAATGAAACTTCGTAAAGAGCTGGTGGTGGACCCGGTTTCCACAGAATGACGTAATTGCCCTTAGGAATTAACTCCTATTTTAGTTTTTTTTTTTCCTCGAATTTAACTACCATTATCTGTTTTTTTAAAGTGTTTTAAAAGAGAATAAAAAATTATATGATTAATTTTAAATAATCTAAATTTTAGTGAAGATGATTTATCAGGTACCACATTGAATCTTTTTTTTTTTTTTAAATTGTAACGTGTCATATATATTTTTAATATCATACTTGTTGTTGTTAGTATATTTGGTCTTTTTTTTTTGTTAATTCATCAATTGAGTTGATTTTTTTGGCTTGCAACATCAAATTCAATAACAAATTTTATAATTAATTAGATTTAAACACAGATCATGATGTGATTGGAAAAAAGTAAAAATTTAATTTTAAAGAAAAGAATGTTAAATATTGAATGGAAAGCTTTTTTAAAGGCTAATATTATAAATGGTTATGAATTATAATGAAACATTTAATATATTATTTAAATTTTTTAATATTTTAATTTAGTATTTAAATTTTGAATATGTTACTTAATAAAATAGTGGAAGAATTGCTTGTTCATAGCAAGTAATCATTTAAAAATTAATTATATTAAAAATAAATATTACATTATTTATAAATTTATTGTCAAATAATATGTTAAAAAATTTTAAAATTTAAGTGTCATATTAAATATTTTATTATAATTTAATTATTATTCATGAAATTAACCTTTTTTTTAATGCATATGAAAAAATTTTGTTTATTTTAGAAGTGTAAAGACATTAATATTCTTAATTTTATTTTAGTACAAATTTTTTATTTTTTTATTAATTTTTAATTAAATTGGTGTCACTTGGTTCTAGCATCAAATTCAATTAAATATATTATAAATAATATAAACATAGATATAAATAAAAAATCAAGACGTATAAATTACTCAAACCCTCAACTTAAGATAGATATTGAAAATTATTTCTCTCACTTTATAATTTGAAAATAAATTATTTATAAAGTTAATTCATGACCAATTGCGTTGAAATGGACAAACTAATCAATTGAGCCAATTATGTTATCAATGAAATATTTTATCACTTTAATTTAAAAAAAATTAAAATTCAATTGTAAATTGTAATTGCTTGTAAATTCTACATACTTGATATAATGTGACTTTCTTAGAAATGGATTATGAATTTTTTGTAAGTTGATATCTGATAATTTAAAATATGATAAGATAACACGAAACGAATATGATAAAAAAAAATATAAAAATGATACGATATTAAAATTTTTATAATAATTATATGTAGATTTAATAAAATTAAAAAATATATTTTATATTTTCATATTAACATGAATTATAACACATAATTTTATTTAAAATACTATGCAAATCCATAAAATTTACTATTTTATATAATATAAATACATAAATCGTTATATTTATATACTACTATTGATGTTCAACATTTTCTAAAAGGGAAGGGAGAAAAGCACCCTACTTATAGATTTTCATAATCACTGCTAGACAAAATTTAATTGTTTGATTTGTATTTTACAACTATACATGATACAACAATTAATTTTAAACTCAAATTTCAAATTTTAAGACAAGTATACCCACCAAGAAATTAACCACTAAAGAAAACAAAACAAAACATTCAAATATTGAAAATTTTGTTTGAATTTGAAACTTTTAATACTTGAATTAACGATAAATTATATGATAGATTATTAGTAGAATTTTTTAATTTCACCAACGTTATTAATTGAGTGACACATGTCTTATTTTTTTAATTAATTTTTTATTTTTAAAATATATTTTAGAGAACATATGTTGTTTTTTAAGTTTTACTTTTGAATTTAAAAAACTCTAGCAAGAATTTATTTGATAATTTCTTTGAATTGAATCCAAATAATAATATGTATTGAGTTATATGAGTAACTTTAATTTCAAATTTATTTGAAGAAAATGACATTTTCCAATTTATTTGAATAAATAACAACTACCATGTTTTTTTTTTTTTCCTTTTGTACAAAATGACTTATAATTTTTTTTTATTTCCATATTATTTTAGAAGAAGTCAATTAAAGGTTGTCCATATTGTACCAAAATTTGTTGTATTTTCCTTTTAAAAATGGTACGTAGTAGTACCAATATGTTTCAATGCATCATTTTGGATATTATCTAACTATTTTGTTTGCAAAATAAATATACACAGACAAACACACCTCCATTGTGCACATCTATAGGTTTATATATAAATATAAATATTTAATATTCAAAAGTCTCAAACATCAAATAAATGAAATACATATAAAAAAGATTATGATACATTAAGTTATTTTAAATAGGTTTAGCAGTCCAATTTATAAACATATTTCATTTTTGGATTAAATTATGAATAAAAAATATAATGAGAGATAAAGCATTAGGAATTAATTTAAAGAATAAAATAAATAAATAAATTTTAAAAATAAAAAGACGTAAAATCTTATATTTATCAAGTACGAATTATTATAAATTAATACGAACAATACAAATTTAATACAAAAATTGAATATTAAATTTTAAAAATAATTATATAATTTAATTGAGTTAATACCCAGATTCTTAATCAATCACTTTTCCAATATAGGACGGTGAGAAAAATTAACAAGACTGCTGTCAAACAGAAAGGATAATGTATCCGACAAAATCACCGGGTCATGTCGTGTAAGACTCAAATTGTTCTGATTGCATGGGAAGGGTTTGGGACATTCTCTCATGTGCCTAAAAGCTTCACATGCTTCCTTAATTAAACAAAAAAGAAATCAATAACAGAAGCTTATTCTTGCATCATCGTTAAAAAAGATTGCTAACCTCCCAAAACGGAATACATGCATCATGAAATGAATGAATTGGATAAAGTGAATTTTGAATGAATTTATCGAATGATTAAAAATGAAAATTAAAAATACAAGGTGTTAACTTATTTAAATTTATCATAAATTTCTCAGCTGATGTTTTGTTATCATCGGACTTATAATTTTAGAGTAAATTTATTGTTATATTTCAATTTTGAAGTAATTAAAAAATATTTAAAAATTCTATTACGACTATTTTACAATTAAAAAATTATTTTAAAAATAGTATGGAAAAAAAAAACCATAAAACTAAAATTTAAAATTTTCTTTCCAATTTATCATTGCATCTTTTACTAAATATAATGTCTCATAATTCGAATTTTTAATTTTATTTTTTTCCTTTCATCATATCATTTTCTATTAAAAACAATATCCCATTATACATTTTGAGTTGGTCTTAATTTTTTTTCCTTGTCATATTATTTTCAAAGTTTTTTTATTATAAAATAATTTTCAACGAAATATTTTACAGAATATTTCTCAACTGTTATATCTTGACCAAATTTGCTTGAAAATTATAATTACAATGGTAAGTTTGCTACTAAATTAAAAATATATAGATAAAATTACACCAATTAAATCAAAACAATTTTAATCAGCATTCATATATATTGTTTCACAATTCATGATTGAACCTTAGACAGATGAAAAGGTGATGATAGAAGTATTAACAGCAACCCAGAAAGAGAAACAAAAAATAATCCAAGACAAGGAACAATTCAAGTTTTCTAACATGGTAATTTCATTATAAATTTATAATACATAATTTTATTTAGACCTAAAGAAAATCTATACACAGACTGACACCATCTTTTCCAGACAATAATAGTAACTGAAGGTCGAATTAATCTTCAAATGCTGCTGTTTCTGATTTCAGTAATGCCAAAAACAATCAAGGTCCAGTGGTCCAGCCGAAGTAGAAGGGGCTTCTTGATCGTCGAATGGCCTCTTTCCCATTTCGAGATTCGATACGACAGAAGAGATTTCATTGTTAATATCAGTGGTTAAAACTGTTTCTTGTGAAACACTAACCATCTCCCTCTCTGTTTTGAAATCCTGCCTTATGTTTGATCCATGGCTTTCAATTAAGGCCCTCAGGATTGATTGGTCTTGCATTAAAACAGAGCCAGGGAATTGAAAATTTGATAGGGAAGGGATTGCTTGAGCAGAGTAAAAGGAGTTTGAAAGTGGGAAAATGTCTGTAGGATTTGAAGAAACAGGAAGAAGAGGGCTATTGAAATTCCCGATTGTGTCTTCTTGAACATCAATAGGATTGGAGAAGCAGGGCACGTAAGCCAATTCGGCAACAGGTTTGCTCTTGCCATTGCATGGTGAAGATTCCATTAATGGTGGTAGACCAGCAGGACCCAACTCATTACCAAAAGAACCCATCCTAACCATACCTGAAATATGGGTTTTCTTCCCATCAGAACTCTTTTGGAATACCCTGCAAATCACCCACTCGTTCTACAAAATAAAAAAGACAAAAATGATCCATTAACAACACATGGATGACACAAATTGAAACAGAGCAAAAGACAGAATGGAAAAACAGAGCAAAGTGTTACCTTGGCAGTTTTAGGGAGGTTGTGGACAGAGTATTTGCCTTCCACTCTGTATTCATGCATGACCCAGTTGGTTTTCTCTCCTTTTGGAGCTCTACCCTTGTAGAAAACAAGAGTTTTCTTCATTCCAACCAATGATTTTCCTCTGTAAATCTCCTTATCTTTCCCTGTGGCTTTCCAGTAGCCAGAATTGGTAGCCCTATTAGTCCTTAGACCAGTAGGGTATTTTTTGTCTCTCACACAGAAAAAGTACCATTCTTTCTCTCCCATTTTCGCTTTCCCTATATCCAAACAAACATGAGAAAGTTTTGAACAAAGAGAAAAGGTGCATGAAAACTTTGAATTAAGATCATAGCAACAAGACTTACATGGCAAGTCCCAGGGCTCAGACTTGTTCAAATCCACCTCTCCAATAGCTCTAGCGCTGAAGTTGATGTCAAGAACCTTCTTGTACAAGTAGTGAGAAATAAGCTCTTCATCAGTTGGATGAAACCGGAAACCCGGAGGCAAATTCATCTGATCATCTTCCTGACCAACTACAACAATGTTTGCCATTCCTGGAAGAAGCTAAAACCCTATTGCCCCTTTCACCTAAAACCTTCAGTTTCACAATCTTGGTTTGATTCCAATCAACAAGCTGCAAAAACCCACCCAAAATCCAGCTTAAAATCCCAACAAAGCACACCCTTATAACCTCTCTCTCTCTCTCTCTCTCTATATATATATATATATATATATATATATATATCAACTGACCAGACAGCTGAAATTCTTATTGTCCAAAGCACCTGGCAGAGAAAACAAAAGCAACTAAAGAACTGAAAATATTCAAATGGAAAGTGATACAGCAAAGGGAGGAGAAGAAAGCTTATATAAAGTTAAGAGAAGTTAGGAAAAAAAAATAAACGATTCAGAGAAAAAGAGGAACGCCATGGAACTAAAAAGCAATAAACCTTGAAGATGGGGAGGTGTTAAGAGAAAAAGCAGCATGAGCAACAAAAGCCCCTAAATACTGGTGTGTGAAGGGAAAGAAACGTGGCATGTAAGGCAACTTGGTTTGTTGTTTTGGCCAGCTCCACCTTCCCCCATCCCTTCTCTCAAATGAACTTTTACATATGCAATAATACTTGTGATAATAATGATATTTCTATTCTATCCCCCTAAATTTTTTACAAGAGACAGCTAATCTCAAAGATCATGCATCTAAATTCGATTTTAGGTTAATATCTTATACAAAATTGATCAAAATTTGAAAATAATAAAAATTATAAATATTAAGATTTAAACTCTAAATTTATTAAATGTTAATTTTTTACGGTTAATTATATGAATCTATTAAATTACACTCTAAATCCAAAATTTAATTTTTTATTGTTAAATACTTAGTATATGATCCTTGGAATTGTGATTTTCTTAATGATGATTAAAACAATGTAAATTACATTTACCATATCTCAATGGAGAATCTAAATAAAGGCATAGAAAATGTTTCAAGTCAATTCTTCTATGATCAGGTTCTACCTATGCGGATAATTTATAATTAATTTATTTTAGTTTGATTTTAATAATTGTTATAGAATTATCAAGAAGATTTGGGTCCAATAAGGTGAGAATGTTGATTTTATTGGTTGTTTCATCTGCACACCAGAAATGGCCAACCTGTATTATTATAACAAGATTCAAACAGTGAGACAATCTATTATAAAAAAAAAAAAAAAAAGTGATCAGAAAATCTATTTTTCAATGTGAAAAAAGGAGTTTTCCCAAGAAAAAAAATCGTTTTCATTCTAATTACTGATAACAGCTGTCTGAATCCATGGAATTACACTACAGAAACTGAAATTCCCAGCTTCCGAAAATTAGATACAGTTGTTTATTCAACTCAAAATGACCCATTTGACCCCATATTATTTATAGGAAAAAAAATGAAAATTGCAAAAAAAAAAAAAAAGGTCAAGATGGCTTGAAACTGACATTGCATTGATTTTTCATCCTATTAGCATAAAAAACTGACACTTGGAAACAAGTAACCAAAAACAGGTGAGAAAATGATCTATTTTTAGGTTGAATTAGAACACCAGGAACAGACAAATTATGGAAAAATCACCTGGCTCCTCTCCCAAAAGCTTCTAAAAATTTTTGTGAGAAAATTTGAGCAGTACTGTTTCATAACAATTTATTTGAAAGTTTCATTAGATACAGGAGGAAAAACAAAAGCTCCATGCACATAGATAATCTCTCCCTCTAATTACTTCTCATAACTCTGCACATCTTTTTTTAGGGACCTCACCATTATTTAAAATTAGCCTTTTATGCTAGTATGATGTGAAGGGAATATAGTTCTAATTAAGAACTAATTTTTGTTAGGTGAAAGAGTTCAGAGAATTGAACAAAATTTCTTATTGAATGATAAAAAATTTTTAAGTTTTATTCAATATATTTGTTTTTTCATGTCGTTTAAATAAATTTATTTATATCATATCTAATAAATTCTTAAAAAACCATCGTCCCATAATCTTTTTATAAATTTGAATGCAGACATAAAAAAAATATACCTTTTTACCACTTAAAACTAAACAGTGATAAAGCATTGAATAATTTTTTGGGAATGAGTTTCCAAAGCTAAACTGTTTAATCTAGATAGATAGTGAGGATTAGAATGGTCAATATATATGTTAACTTAGAAACCTATATCCAACAACTTTAATTGCTCCCAATTTTTTTTTTTTTCATGTTCACAACCACTCACATTTAAGAACTTTTTGAGCTTTAGAAACTTGAAGGTGCATAAATACCAAATGTTAACTTAGTCTAACTTTTAATGTGATCCCACAAAGGATTTTGCCCACTGCAACATGCAAGAGGCATTCAAACAAAATTAGAAATGTTACTTGATTTGACTTCATCTGAAAGGGACCTAAAATGCTGGCATGTACTCAAAGCAACTTCTTCTTGTGCATTTTCTTTTCCCCACTTTTTAGTGCTGAACAGATTAGTACATATGAAGAAAAATTGTGGAAAGTTGGAATTCACTCTTTTCCTTTTAAAAAGAGAGAAGTAACAACATCTAGGAGTTGTAGATCTTTATGTACTTGTTTTAAAAAATGAAAATACAAAATAGAGATAAGAAAAAAATAAGCCCATGATTTGTGATTTATAAATTCATTTAAGACTGAAATCAAGAAAAACCCAAATTACAAATGTTTTCCAATTTCTAACCCAAAAACAATCAACTTACAGATTAGCCAATACTTGAATCAGCCCAATTTCCAAGAATTAATGCAGCACAGTCTGAAAGGCCATGCGGTTTAAAAAAAGAAAAAGCAAAAGAAAAGAGATGGATGATAAAAGCTTAACAATAAAGAAGTACCAATGGCCCTCATCTTCAGGCAAAGGAGGAGAGATAAAATTTGGAAGTATAATAATAATAGTAGAGATGTTAGTTTTATTCATATTCAATAAGAAATTTTATTTTTTATTTGAATGTAGATAAATATTATATTATAAGGATAGAGATGTATATAATTTTAAATTTTTATTAGATATAAAGATAAAAACAGATAATATAATATTCGTTTCGTACTTTATATATATTTTTATATATTTAGTAAATAAATTTTTTATTAAATAATGTAAATTATTATTTTAGATGAATTAGAATTAATATTTTTATTAAAAAATATATTAATATATATTTATAAAAAATTACTTAAATATACAATATAATAAATTAAAAATAAAAAAAGTTTAAAAGATAAATTTTTATTTTTTTTTTTTTTAAATTTATGGATATGAAGATTATTCATATTTATTAGATACCTACGGAGATGAAAATAAAGATAAATTTAAAATATTCATTGAATATAAGTATAATAAATATGAAATATTATATCCTATACATTGACATCTCTTATTTATATGTGAGTTTGTAGGTTTATTATTAATTTTAATATTTTTTAATCAAATTAAAAGTAAAGTATTAAAAATTACAACTATTAAAAGATCAATAATAAATTTTGGTGGTAAATATAGATCTTATCTCAAATATATTAAGGGTTTTACTAACTATTGTATATGAATGCTGATTGAATATTTTATTTTTCATTTATTAAAAGGTAAGTTTTAATTAAAAACAGCTTCCAAAATGTAAAAAATAAGAAAAACGTTTGAAAAAGGAAGCAAACCTCAGAATTTTAAATAATAAGACCATAGGAAAAGACTAAGAACAATGTTAAAATATTATTAAATAATTAAATTAAAATTTTAATTTAATTAATTTATATAATCATTTTAAAATAAAATTAAATATGTAAGAATTCAAATTCTAATATTTTCAATTTATTTTGTTATCCTCACATGGTGGCATAAATAAAAAAAGGTTATTACTCAATTATCCAGTAATCCAATAATCCAACAATTTAAAAAGTAAATAAAAATATAATTGTTATTTATTACTAATATTTTATTATTTATAAGTAATTTTAGATAAAACTATTAATTTATGTATTCATGTCATGTATGTTTATATAAAATATAAAAATTATTATATTATAATTCGTGTTAATATATTAATTATATATATAATTTTTATTAAAATTTTAAATCAAATTATTTTTATGTCATCTCATAATATATGAAAGTGTTACGTTTAGGCTATCCAATTATGGGACAAAAGAGCATTGCTCATCTGGTGATTTTTTATTATTTGTAATTATTATAAGAATATATACATTCTATTTATTATACGGAGTAGGGCCAGCAACATTGCCCCTTTCAAGAAGAAACCCAATAATTAGAGGACACGCGTCAAGTTTGGCCTCTTTGAGGAATTTCAATCGTCCTGGTAACCTCATATACAGTCAACGTCCATATCTGCCACGTCGGCATCATAACAATTTGGAAACTGATAGTATCTGCCACCTGGCAACTTGCTATTGTTTTTGTTAAACCAAACTTGTACTACTTTGATAAACCCCTAGAGTTGACTATTAACCTCTGTTGAAGCTGACGTGGCATATGAACCAAGTTTAAAATGCAACGCTATTATACTATTAGATTAGATTCACATCTTATCTAATGGTAATCATATATAATATAAGTAAAAATTTAATTCAGTTACTCTTCCGTCACAAATTATTTTGATGTTATTGAATTTTATGAAAATTTTAAAAAAAATTTATTTTAATATATTTAATATTTAAATTTAAAATTTTTTTATACAATTAAAATTTTATATTTTTTAATATTAAAAAATAAAAAAATTTAAAATATAAAATAAAAATTTTAGATGTTTAATAAAAAAAAGATATAATTTTGAAATATTTAAAAAACAAACAAAAAAATTAAACGAAAGAAGTACTTTTAATTTCGTTTTTTGTAATTAAAAAAAAATACAAATTTTTAAAAATAAATTATATTTATTGATAACAAAATTTTTAAACATCACAAATAATATTAGTATGATGGTATATATCATTATGGTATAATAAAAAATAAAAAAAATAATTTTAAAAATAAATATGATATATAATAATTTAATTTTATTTATAAAATTAAAAATTTTTATTGTCAATGTATCGAAAACGAACTTGAAATATTTTCCTACTGTAAAATCAAAGCTATTCTTAGCCTTCGTTAAAAAAAATTAAAAAAAAAAAAAAAGGAGCAAGTCACTTGAGGCGTGTCTGGACTATGGAGGCAATGTACTTTAAGGCTTGAAGAAATGAAGCAAATGGCAAGTCTTTTTCTTCTTTACCAAACACTTAGGAATTTTTAAAAGGATTATATATATATATTTAATTGTCCAATTTTGTTCTTTTGACCAAAATAATATAAATTAATATTGCAAGTTACAACAAACTGCTTGTTTAGATAAGGGATATTAGCCTGATATCTATTATAGTAATTTTAACTGAACAAAGTTTTTATTAGAAGTCTTCAAGCCTTGTTGTCACTTGACATATTAAAAATTTATGCATAAATGCTAACCCTGTTTATTCATTTATTTTATATTTATTAATAAAATATTAAAATTTTTTCACATAAAAATCTTAATATTTTAAATATATTATATAATTAAAATTAAATACAGATATTTGACACGTTAGGCATGCGAATCTAATAGTAGCTTGTGAACAGCTCTAATTTTTTTCCCATTAAATTGGTATAAAAGAAATGGACAAAATGAAAGAAAATGCATAATACTCTTGAATTTTTATTATAGATGGCCGGGACTTAAATGTTAAAGGCTAATGTATAAATTGTTTTTTTTTATATATATTTTTTATTTGATTATTTTGATAAAATAATATTTTAAAATTTAAAATTTAAGATTTAATTTAATTAATTCATACAATTATTTTAAAAAATAATAATAAAATCTAACAAATTTAAAATTTAAATCACAAAATTTGTAATATTTTTTTTATCCTGATCTCCTTTATTAAAAAAAAAAAAAACTCATTTTAGGTTTGGTATAATAGTTGTTACTCCGGTTCTTTCTATGAACAAGAGAGAGCCAAATCCCTTAGAATGTGAAGCTGAAATATAATTTAATTGGGGAAAACATATATCTCCCAAAAAAGTTGCTTCCAACTTAACATTTTTTTTTAATAAAAGAAAAAATAAACCCTAAAAATTCTCAATTTCTTCCCACTTGTTAATATATATATATATATATTTGAAATTTACTTGTTGATATATTTAAATGTAATTACATAACCTAATCGTAATTTGTTTTTAACTTTTTTTAAGACCAAATTTATTAATTTAATATTTAAATTTTTTCCAAAAAGTCTTCTGAAAATGATTCCTTTCCCCATTAAACTTTTTTACCAAAACATGTTGAATTAATGGATTAAGAATTGACAAGAACATCAAGTCCTGTTAAAAACTACCTTAATTAAACTAATTAGATTTGTTCTTATGTTATTTATCTCTATTTGCTTGTAAACAAGCATCATAAAAAGAATCCATCTTGTAATGAGTGTCTTAATCAAGTCATTAATTTGACCATTAGTTTCAACAAATGCAACGACAAATTGCTGGAATCACAGCAATAATCAAGATTTTATACCCACAATTATTCTCAACATTTTCAAGTAATTGAAGCTGTCCATTTGATGATTGTTATTAGGGATTAAAATAAATGTGGGTTGGAGAAGGTAATACCTCATGAAAGAGATAGTGAGATTAAAGAAATAATGCAGCTGATGTTCTATAAAAATGACCTGATAGGCCTAACAACCAATGAACTTGGAATCCCAGTACCTAACCATGATGGCAGTGAAAATCACACAAGACTTGGGAAATTTCCAAAATGAGTGTGTTAATTGTGATGTCCCTTTAAAATTTTTTGATGACATTGGCTTGTGGGTGCCTTAATCCCTTCAAATGCTCAACAAAACTACACTGGTTTTTTTGGTAGGCAATCAATCAGCTGGCAGAATTAGAATATTTGAGACAATTTTTATGGTTAAATTCCGTTGATGATGGGAGCAATTGACTTGTATAAACCTTAATTGTCTTCAAAGGTTTCTTGTTCAAAATCAAGCTACTTGTCATAATTTATAGAACCAAGTAGCTCCTGGTAATCGAGCTAGATGCCAAATTCAAGTCTGTTAAAAGAGAACAATATGATGACATAACGGAAATAAGTGGAAATTCAAGAAATAAAGCCAATGGCAATGGCGAAATTCAAGGTTAAATGATCTGAAACAACTAAACGAACTAACAATTTGTTTCGTACTGATTGAAAGAGTCCCCATTTGATCATCTCTTGTCTAATGTAATCAGAACAAAAACTAAAGGCCAAACTGCTCCCACCACACTAATTATTATGTCATATTTTTAAAGTCAAATGGCTGTAGTACCAATGAGAATTGAACTCGATTTTGGATTTACCATCCATAATTTAGTTCCTATGCCCATTAACTACCTTTCCGCCCCCTGGAAACAAATCCTGAAAACTACTGTTTCTGTTTTCAAGACAAAAGAACCAATTTAAAATCTTAAAATTTTCCCCTTCATCTATACTCATAATCAAATATGATATTTAAATAATCAGTTAAATAAATTAATGCTCAAACCTGAACTCCAATACTTTCTGTCCATAAAGGAAGAAAATATTATGTTCTTTTTCAAGAAAATGTTAATGTGAAATGTGGTTCTGATCCAACCACTTTCTGCTTTGGCTAGAAATTCATCAACATATACCTTTTCTTGCCATCTCAAAGCATGAAAATGTGGATTATGCCAATAAGTGGCAAAATGAACCCCAAACTAAAACCTAGTTCGAAAAAGCATCAACTCATTCGAATCCAATTTAATAAAAAAATAAAAAAATTTATTTCAGAATGATCTAAAATTAAAAAAAAAATAATTTGAATTGATCTGAATTTAAAAAGCATGTTAAAACAGTTACATTTTTCATAAAATCTAAAAAATAACTTAACTAATCAGAATTCAAATTTGGTTCAAACGCAAAAAATTCAAATTTAAAATGACTTGAATAAAAAAAATCTAAAGTCAAAATAACCCAAATGAACCAATCCCACCCGATTGCTACCTCTAGGTTTTTTTTTTTCTTCAAACCTAAATTGGTATCTAATGGAAAGAATTATTGGCGGGTTTGGCAAGTGTACTAATAACTACGAAAATGCCATCGACAGACACTATAGAAGACCACGGTTTTTATTGAGAGGTGGGACATGTTTTTTTGAGGAACACTTCCAAACACATGTTTGGCCTGCTGAAGTACATGAACACAGCATGCCAAGCGTCTAAACAAGTACCATCTAGATATCATGCCTTTTAAGGCAAGTGGAAAGCAGAAGTTATTAACCTGTTTGAACTTGAAAATGTTGGGGAAAGATAAAGAGGCTGATGAGGCCACATTTGATTGTTTTGGGCTTGCAAAGCAGGGCCATTGCAAAGAGGCCTTTGGGCTTTTTTTTTTTTTTAAAAAAAAGAATAGAACATGAGATTGTGGCACCAGATGAACTTAGCATGGAGGGATGGTAAATGAAGGATCAAGGGAGGAGCAAAAAGTAACCGATTAAACCAAAAATAAAGCAGTGCATCGGGGAAGCATAGTGGATATAGTGGCATGAGCAGGGGTGGTAGAAGAGGCTTTACCAGTTGACAATAACCTGAGCCTGGTAATAATTAATTTCACTGGTACAAGGTCAGCCATGCATGAAGTCAACCGAATCTTGTAATGCAACAGCAGTTAGGGATGCCAATACAGTTTGAATTTAGAACAACTTCTTACCTCAATTTTAGATTTTTTTTTTCTTTTACCATCGGTTTTGCTTGACATTCCAACTTGGTAAGATTATGAACTAAGGTTTGAAAGCTTTATGAAAATCATCACAGCGTATACATTTATATGAGAAATACAAGGCTATAAAGGCTTTCCGACATCGCGTTCACAGTAATTTAATCTAAATCCTTTCATTAGCAGATGAACAATCGAAGCTAAGAAACTTTCTTCTGTTCAATATTCTGACACTCCTTGATTTCAGCTTCTATCTTAGCTTTCAGGCGCGTGCCTAAAACCTGGATATGGTTCTGGAAGAATCACGCGCGGCATAAAACCTAGATATGGTTCTGGAAGAATGATTGAAGAACCTGGCACCAAAATAAACTAAACTGTTTAGAATTTTGAAAAATTTGGCCCATGCAGGTTTCGAACCTGCGACCTTCGCGTTATTAGCACGACGCTCTAACCAGCTGAGCTAATAGGCCATTTGTTAATTTTATAACAACTTTAATATTACTTCTTTCATTTTATGGCCAGTAAAAAAGAGTGGATGCAAATGAGTGCCTCATCCACTTTCCCTCCCACCTAACAAAAGTAGCATAATCCAAAATCCTAGTAATAAAAGTACTACATTCAAAGCAATGGCTCAAGCAATCAGGAGCTTCACAATTACAAAACCATGCATCCACAGTTATCTTCATGCTACCAAATTGGGCAACTACCCATCTTCAAGATTGGTAATACTATACCTCTCACCATCCTTTCGCAAGCTTTTCAAAGTTTTTGTCATTGGTATTAATAATCATATGGTTATTTTTTGCATTTGCAGCTTAGACAATGCTCAAGCAGTAGCAGGCTTTTCAATAATGGGTGGCAGCAGGTAAGTATGTTAACTGCATAGACTCTAATTAATCCCATATTTATAAATTTATCTTTATTTCCACTTGTTCCTAACCAAAGAAAGGGAAGAAGCCATTTATGTAGTGATTAATTTGTCCAGATTTTACATCATTACCATATTGAATTTTGTGATATATAACATAGACTGATGAAGGAAGCAAGAGTAGAAGAAGGGGAGCTTTAGTTAAAGTGAATGCTTTACCAGATTGGCCTCTAATGGCAGTTTTTGTTCATAATCTGCAACAACTTGATGCCCAAAGAGAAATAATAACCAATAAATCTATTTGGCATCTGAGTGATGAAGCCATTAAAAACGTTTGTAAGTGTTTCATCATCATTCACATCGATTAATGATTGATGCAGCCATACAAAATATATCTCTCCTCAATTTGAATGCTTATATACAAAGCTGAAGTATTTCTTTTGGCCCTGCTCTGTAGATGCTTTCTACATCATGTTCACTTGCTGGGGATGTTTGTTTTTTGGCTCCACCAAAGTACGCACGTCTATTGATTTTACTCGTTCAAATTCATAATTCGTCGCTTGTTTTTGTATTTTGAGCTTAAAATCTGATTTATAAGAGCATGATGTAGGATCCATACTATGATTCCGAAGTATACAGGAAAGATGGGGGAGATGGTACTGGACATTGGGTTTATGAGAAGGTATTCTCACTTAATTTCATCGTTTAATTTCCTCGACGTTATAGCAATTCAATGATTTAACTTATATCCTAAACATGAGGCTGATATGGTCCTTAATTACTCTTTTCAAATCGATATTGAGACACCAATTTGTACATTTTGCCAAAGTATCAAACATGTAATTGACTCTTTAGCTTTTAAAGTACTGTTACTTGACTGATTGAGGTTCGAACTAAGGACTCTCAACTCTGGAACCGACTATAGTACCATTGTTACTTCACTTTCAATTCAGTTGTTGAAGTCCATAGATTTATATGTTGTTGACTGAGGTTATGGAAATGCATGCAGCAAGAGGACATTGAAGAATCTGCAAGGGCAGAGTTGTGGCGTGAGGAGCTGATTGAGGAGATTGAACAGAAGGTTGGAGGGCTGCGAGAATTGGAAGAAGCTGGCCGCAAGTAGAAGCTTATATATTGAGTTGATTTTTCATGTTTATGCATTTTTACTTTTCTCCATGATAAAAAAGAACCATGTGAAACATCACTTTGTATATTTTTTTCAACCTTGATAAGCTTCCTCTGTCATTGACGGAATGAGCTAAACATCAGGAAATTATTTTATGGCAAACATTTTACATGCTTGAAATGAAGGATTGTGGACTTGATTTTAGTTCAAAAATTATTTCTAGAACATATAATTCTCCGCAGTATTCCAGAGAGTTTTATTCTCTTGAATCCATGTCCAAAATACAAGAAAGCAGCCAGGATCAACAAAAGTTGCTGCTGGAAATTTGCCTAAGAAACAACAGTGAAAAACAGATGGAGAAATCAAGCAAACATAAACACACAGGAATTTACGTGATTCGAGCTTACGTCCTTGGAGTAAATAGATCGTATAGTATCAAGAAATTAAAGTACAATAAGATCTCTCTTCATGGTTATCCAAACCAATCCAAATTGTGAGACTCTCTCAATAATCTCGCAAGTCATAATAGAAATTAAACCGTTGAAGCTGTCAATGCATCAAGAGCCTAGAGTCCTCAATCAATCAGTTTGCCATGAGCATGTCAATAATTTTCACTCAGTATTCTAATTAGCTCTAGTGATTATCTTCAGCATTCAAATTTCCAATCTCTTGCATGCTATCTGCCTTCACTAATTATATATAGGCCGCAGTGAGCCCATCTAGATCTAGCAGCAAACATTGATCGACAGCCCAAAATTCCCAAGCAAAACCTCCAAATCTGACCAAACCCACATTGAGAATATCATATCACTTTTGAGGTCTCAGCCTCCAATGGACCATAAGACCACTTGGATAAGTCATGAACTTATCATTTTTTTTTTTTCGTGATTGATTTATTAGTTACTAAGATCATACAATCGGATTTAAACCTCTTTCTTTTATCTCTTCGTCAAGAATTATATGGTACGAGATATTATCGAGGGTTGTAAGTAGTGAGTTTATAAAAGAATTGAAGGCCATGA
This sequence comes from Durio zibethinus, assembly GCF_002303985.1. The sequence goes on along the minus strand of NW_019168381.1, from coordinate 23,065,872 downwards.
ACTTTTCCACTAGTCACTGCCTCAGCTCCCTTGCAAATTATATACAATCAAGAATATATACAGCAAGTAAACTTTCTTTCCCTGCAGCCGTTCACTGCCTAAGGCTTCTCTCTTTCTCCTTTCCTTGTCTGATCCATGGATGATGGAAGATGTTACCCTTTTTCTTCTCTTTCCGTCGCTTCTTCCTATTTTATTTCTCTCACTTTATTTTACTTTTCTCAAAATACAAACAAAATTAAATTAAATAAAACAATTGAAAATTTTTCAAAAACCCATCCTTAAATTAAAAAATTTTATTAATATTTTAATATCTCAAATCGATTGGACCGAACTTTAAATTCTTTATCCAATGCGACTTGGACAGGTCTAGAATCTATGACTCTCATAACTATGGCGTTATCATTGCCCAACTTCTTATCTTTAGCCTACCATTGCATGCTCCAAATAACAGTAAAGTCTATCCTAAATTTTAGTGTAAAATTATTTGAAGTATGAAAAAATCAGTTGGCTTCTATTCATTATTTTGGCCTATATTTATTAGTATCATTTACACATGTTGATTTCACTTGTAAATTATGAAAGTCATATTTGTGAATTTTGATTAAAGTTTATTAAAAACTAGAGGACAAAAAAGATAATGGAGGCGAGACGAACAAAAAATTAACCTATGATTTAGTATTTTCCTTTTTTTCCTTTTCTTTTTGATTTTCTTGACAAAAAAAAAGAATATTTTTGATAGTTGGGTGAATCATATTACTAAAAATTTAAGAGAAGAATAATTAATTGTAATGTAATAATAAGCTAACAAAGTTTATTTTTTATTTTTAACATTTGTTTCAATGATAAATGTATTTTTTTTATTTTTTTGCCTAAAAATAAATATATTTTATTAAATAGGGATGGCTAGATAATAAATAAATGAATATTTGACATTATCCGATCCGTTTATGTCAAATTTAAATAGTTATAAATGAATAATTAACGAATTCAAATAAGATATTTGTTATATGTAACAGATTTGGAGTGAATATAAATAGTATATTTTAAATATCTAATATTCGAATTCGTTTAAATTTTAATAAATAATAATAAATATTCAAATTTGTATTTGAATTCGTTACTTGTTTACATATAAAATATATAAAATTTTATACTTATAAAAGATTTGAGACTTATAAAAATAACTTTTATTTATTATTTATTAAGAATGAATTTGAATTTTAAATTAAAATTTTATTTATTTCATATTTTAACAAAATTTAAATAAACGGATCTTTTAATTAATTGAGATATTTAAATGAATAGTGCTTATTTAAACAAATTCAAATTTGGATAATGATATTCAATTTAAACATATTTGAATATTATAAATATTAAACGAATTTAAACATGAATATTTAAGAAATAGCAGATCCATTGCCATTTCTATTATTAAATCTTCAATTTTAAAGTTATTTAAAAAAAAAAAAAAAAACAAAATCATGGGTGCATAATTCTTGTTATTCAAAGATCAGGATTAACCCTCTTTCTACTATCAATAAAAGAATCATGAAGATTTGGGAAATAATTAATACCTATAGTTATTTCCAATCACAACAAAAAAAAATCTAATTTCCCCAAAATATATGCTATAATTAAAAGACTTCATTGAGTTAATTATAAAACTAACAAAGTCCTTTAAATTCAAAATATAGGATTTATTTATTTTGTTATTGAACAAAGAAATCTTAGATTAAAATGATTTCTAATTTGCACTCAAATTATAGTTAATATATGTTGATATTTGATGTATTTGCAATAGCAAAATTGTTTTCAATTACTATTATAGTTAATATGTAGACCATATATATCCAATTGTTTTTTTCATCCAACTTCAAAACAAGAACTGTGTTTGCATATGCAAAAGCAAAATTGTTTGGCGTTCCATCATCACTAATGTCGCCATTCCTTTTACCGTCAAGCCATGGACCCAAATTATGGGCTTTAGAATTAGCGATGAATACATACATTCAACCTCAATATCTTTATCTCACGTTGAGAATGGAAAGAAACTCTCACTGATTTTTTTTTTTTTTGGTCTTGCATTATCCTTCTATAAATTTCTCTGAATAAATAAGTTGTGCAAATCAATTCAATTTCATTTGATATAGCAGTGCCTATCTATTACAAACAACATGTTGCATCAATTGCAACATCACTTTCAAGCTTTCAAGCCATTGGGCCTTTTATTCAATATCTTGGGAGGGTTTTTTTTTTTTTTTTTGTAATATTGTCATAAGTGTCATCAGCCCTTTTTTCTGGTTCTAAATTAACGATCTTACAAGATTGTGTGCTTCCGCATGACCACATGATTATGGTACATTTAAGATTTTATTTCAATCCAAAATATTATTTATAAGGATCGAATTCATTTGATAAGAAACGATGAGTTTTTCTATCAACTAAATCAACCCTTGTGACTAATGATTTGGGATTTAAAGATTCAAATTTCACACTTTATTTTTATTAAGATGTGAGTCCTACCTTTTAATAATATAATTTTTTATTTGAAATGGTTAGAAATTGAATTTTTATTATTAAAATTATAAAAGATTAACACCCTAATAACAGATTATATAATTGTTTACAAACAAATTACATGTCTGTTATCGTTGCGAAAGAATGAATAAATTTTTATCTTTTTATACATAAGAAAAAAATTTTATTAAGGTGATTGAAAATATCTTATCTCATTTTTTTTTTCTTTTCAACAAAGAGAAAAAACCATTATAATTTAGACCCAAGATATATAGGTGAAAATCTCAATCCGAATAGCAAGTGTCAAATTACATAGAGATAAAAGGAATTAAAATTTGAACAAATAAACCCTTAAAAAGGTGGATAATTATAAATATACCATATAGCAAACTTCATCTCTCAAGATTGAGTATTATTAGGACACATTTTCTCAACTGTTTCACAGAATTAATTGTTCAAAAAGACTCAATACTCAAAGATTGAAAAGTTATATTTGGTATATAATATTATGATAAAATAAGATAAGATGATAGTATAAATAAGATTAGATTAAATAATTTTATCATATTTTGTATTTGATGTACGAAATGATTATGATAAAATAATTTATTTATTTATCAAAATTATCTTTTTTTAAAATTTATATAATTTAAATTATTGATGTACTTTTTAATTGTATAGTTATATATATAAATTTAATCTCATAAATTAAAAATATCCTCTTAATTCGGAGAAGATTAAATAATCTTACGTTAAGATGATATTAGTTCTCATGACAATCTTTATTTTTATTTTTATATTCAAATCAAATATGATATAAAATGATTATAATTTTATTATATCAATAATTTTATATATAAAAAATAATCAAAATGGATAAAATATCGATAAAAAGATAAACTTGCGGTTTAAATTGGCTGTGTGAGATTTTTTTCAAGTAATTAATTAAGTTATGGTGCCCTTTTGTTTGAGATTTAGGAAATCTTAATTGAATTCTTATTGAAAATGGGAGGTTCAAAAATTTCCATTTAAGGTGTAATGCATTGAACTTCTACATGGTGATTTTTCACATGGAAAACAAAGGGCGATAGAGTTTTTCTTTTTTCCAAAATTATAAGCATCAAACCAAAAAAATGGATAGGATTTTAAGTTGATCAATCTTGAAGTTTGAACTATTATAATATCTTAAACTTAATTTAATTGATTTTTTACAATTATTTTTAAAATGTCATATTTAACATATTTGTAATTTAAATTTTAATATTTATTATCTTTTTTTATCTTCAATTTCTTTTGTTAAAAAAAAAAACTCTTTTAAAATACCATTTGCAATTTGATTATTTAGATCCCATCTAGTTGACATTTGTACATTTTTATTATAATATCATAAAAATATATTAATTGCAAGTAATTAATAATAAATGGATACAAATGAGTATAACCAAACCTAATTGTCTTCAACCAAACGGGAAAGAATCCATGGAATAATTGAATATGCTACAAATTTAAATAAAATAAAACTTTTATTATGTTATTCATAAAAAAAAATCAATCCGAAAAGTAAAATTTTAATTAGTTTCAAAAAATTATTTTTAATAATATAGTTTACCCATGAATGATTGATGCAGATGACAAAAAAAAAGTTTATTCCTCTTTTTTATTGTTTAAATTCAAATTTATTAAAAGATTGTGAAAAAATAATTTTTCTTAAATTCAAATTTATGATAATATTTAATTACTAAAAGTTATAAAAAAAGAAAATCAAATGTTAAAAAGGCAAGAAATAAATAAAAATAAAAGACATTTTAATTCTCTTAATAGTTCTAATTAAGGCTAAAAAAAAATTCTTTGAATTAAACCTGCCGAGGATTGAACTTTTGGATTAGTCCCACTCGGATTATTATTTTAAATATAAAATATTTTTATTTAATTTTAAATTTTTTAATTTTTTAAAATTGAACCGTTTATATCCATTGAGTTTAAAAAAAAAAAATTAAATGATGAACTGAATCTAATATAATCCATAAACAATTTTACTTTAAATTTTTGTATATTCTTTATTTAAGAATTTTTTTAAAAGGAAAAGTTTTTACAGCTTGTACGTTTTTCTGTTGAATTTAGCGGATCTTATCCAAAATTTGAATTGCAAACACAAACTTGGTACGCGGTTTGGCCTTACCAAAAACAATGATTCCTAAAATATAGAAAAAACAAATCCCACAAATAAAGCATCTCTAATTAAACTTTAAAAAGAAAAAGGATAAGACACCGTCTCATTATCCTCAGAAATTAGTTTATTTACATATCGGACACTAATGAAATTTGGTGTCAATTCTCCAAAATATTTTCTTTATATATTTCTCAAAAAAATGGATAAACTTAAATCCAAATCATTCTGACCTCACTTAACTCTCACCCTTTTTATTCCCAATAATCGTTCTTGTTCTTCTTCTCCTTTTGAGCTTTGAAGCTTTTGAAACAACAAACAAACCCATTCTTTCTTCTTTCTTTGTCTCTCTGATCACCCTCTTCAGTCAAAAAGAACATATTTTTTGTTCAAAATCTTCAATTTTGGTTGATTTTTAGAAGTGGGTCTTTTTTTTTTTTTTAAGTTATCAGAGGATTTCATGGCCTGTTCATTGAAGTGTGGTTCATATTTGTCTCTGTTCAATGAGACTATGTTGGGTTCAAATTCCATTAAGGCTGGCGGGTTTAGCACATCATTGAGTTCTTCAGAGTCCAAGGATTTAACATCAAAAAGGTTTCCTGTTTTGAGCATTGATTTTTTGGGCAAACCACTAGTTGTCCAAGATCAGAAAGGTTCAAGAAATTGGAGGCGAAAACCTGGAAACAGATTCTCTGTTCAAGTATGTCAAAATTTTGCTTTACATTTAGGATTTAAAGGCCTTTTTTTTTTTTGTTCTTTCTAGTTTTCTATGTTGTGCTCCAAACTGATGTTAAATCAATTGGTTTTCCAGGCAGAAACAACCTGTGTGGCCAAAGGTGTGAGATGGTGGGAGAAGAATCTTAGACCCAACATGGTGAAGATCCGCTCGGCAGAAGAACTTGTGGGTTCATTGCAAAATGCTGGTGATAGATTGGTTATTATTGACTTCTATTCACCTGGTTGTGGGGGCTGCAAAGCTCTGCAACCTAAGGTATATTTGGTCATTAGAATAACTTTTAGTAGTTATGGTCACATCTTTCATTTTAGGATTGTTTATTCTGTATTCTCTAAATTTGAGCTTATTTTTCTTTCATCTGAAAGGAATTGGAATTTATCCATTGGTTTAAGGTACATATATTTGAGTATGGCAAGAAATATTGATAGTAGTACTAATTCTTTTAGGAAAAAATATCTAAGCTTCAATAAAATGGTGAAGAATATCAAAATTGATTTGTTGACAGTGGCTTATGTTTGTAACAGATCTGTCAGCTTGCTGAACAGAATCCAAATGCGATTTTCCTAGAAGTTAACTATGAAGAGCTAAATAACATGTGCCAGTGTCTCAATATTCATGTCTTACCATTCTTTCGGTTCTATAGAGGTGCTGAGGGGCGTCTATGCAGCTTTAGCTGCACCAATGCTACTGTAAGGATTTTATTGATTGGATAGTATTCCTTAATTTCTTGATCGTAATTCTTAATAGACCATGTTCACTACAGATTGTAAATGTAAAGTTTTTGTATTGCAGATCAAAAAATTCAAAGATGCATTGGCAAAGCATGGAGCTGATCGATGCAGCCCTGGCCCTGCAAAAGGTTTGGATGAGTCCGAGCTGATGAAATTATCAATAGCTGGTGAATTATCGACTAATTTACAATTACGTTCCACAAACAAAGAAAGAATGGAGGATTTGCTGACGAGAAGCATGGAACTGTCTGGTATCTTGAACAAAGCAGATGGTAATAAGATGAAGCTTGAAAAAGAGGCTGCTCTGCTATAGGTTTTGATTTATTATTAAGCTCAACAGAGATTAGTTATGGAAGTGGAGTAAAGTGGCTCCAGCCTCCAATCTTTGATGTTGGAACTTCTCTTTTTCTAGTTGTATATATCATTAGCTGGGTTTTTCATAAGCAGGCTCCTGGGTTTTTTGAGTTGAGCCCTGCCAAATTTTTATCAGGGAATTGTTATATGATAGTAGTATGAATCTATAATGTTGTCATAAACAAGAGTTTGGTACCATTTTGAAACTGTTCAAGTTCCACATTTGATCTACATTATTTCTTACTTTTCCTGCAAATCCACTGCCGAATTGGTATGCAATATTAAATATTAATGCAATTCTCATGGATTTCATATGCATGACATTGATCATTGCAAATATTTTTTGGCCATTTACAGCTGTATATGACCTAACTTACTATAAAGTTGAAGTTGCATTCAATACCCAAAGTACTTTTGCATAGTTTTATCTGTCTGTGACACCTAAAGAATAAGCTTTGGAACTGCTAGGAGTTTCATTTTTGGACTTATCAGATGACTATGAATGATGGTTTTGGATGTAAGATCACATGGGATCCCACTGGAATCCAAAATTGTCAATGAGTTGAGAGGATCATTGTAAATTGTCGGGGCCAACCTCAAGCATTAGTGTGCTCTTCTTTTTCAAAAAACGAAGAAAAACACAACTTTCTAGTGTTCTTGTCATTTCTTCTACATATAGCAACAAAACAAACCAAATCTAACACTAGGTCCAATTAAATTCATTCAATGATTCGGAAGGCCTTAACAGTGTTGGCAATTAGAATTTTTTTTTTTTTAACAAAGAAAGAAAAAAATTACATGGCAGACTATCCAAAGTTGAATTATTTGGTCGGTGTATCCAAATGTATTAGATTTATTTGGTCGGCGGATTCAACAAAGCCTAAATACGTAGTAGACTACTAAAAGTTGGAAATTTCCTTTTTCATGACATGCAGCAATCACGCAACCCAAAAAAAAATAAACAAGTTCCAGTGAAAAATAAACAAAATGAAATCTGAAGATTAAAAATGTCTATCTATTATGATAGATCATGCAAATGATAAAAACTCATGTAGCCAACTGGATAAATGGTTGGGCATGGCATGAATCATGATAGACCATCGAAAGGGAATAGCGACAACCAGGCAGTTAAGAAGTTATATTTTTGTGGAAAAAGATGAGGGTCCCGGATGCCCCATTAAACAAAGTTGAGTTTAGGCAGATAAGGGCGGCAATACGAGGATAAATCAGACCCCAAATCAGAGTCGACCCCACTTGGATATAATGTGGTAACCACTTATCTCTTCTCCCTCGGGAAAGAAATTTGTGGATGAAGTTTTTATTTTTTAAGTTTCTTGAATTTACTTCTGAGATTTAACTGTTAAAGTGAGCTCTGGTTTTCTTTTCTTTACTTTTTTTTTTTTTTCTGATTAAAAGGAAAGAAGAAACCTTATTAAAAGTCATCATCAGAAAATGAGTAGAGATCAGACCAAATTCAGGTTAAATTGACATCCATTACTTAAATTTTGGTCATTGTAGGAATGAACAGAACATGAACAAGTACAAAACTAAAATTTAAATCAACAAATTTTGTTTTTGCATTTTTATTTTTCAAGTATTTTAATATTAATAAATATTTTTTATAAACTTTATTTTTAAACTAAGATTCACTTTACATCAAAAAAATTTTCTTTTTTTTTTCAAAATTTTAAATTTCTATTTTATAAAATCCATTTAATATTCAAAGTATACCATGCATTTGCTTTTTTTTATTTTTTATATTTAATAAATATTAATTAGATTTTAAGTTCTTTTTTATCATCCCAATACAAAAAGTACGTCACCAATACAAAAAATACATTGTGTTAAATAAAATTCTTTTCTTTTAATCTTTTCTATCTTTTTTTATTTACCTTTTTTTTTTCTTTTTAAATATTTACATATTTTCTGCCTTGACTCTAGTAAATATTTGATAATTTTGCTTTTGAATAAAATATCAGGAGACAAATTGAATGTTTTAAAAAGAAGTCAACTTGATTCCGAAGCATATTTAGAATACTATTTTAACCTCTTTCGAAATATATTAAAATTTATTTAATTTTTTATGTATATATATTATATTAAAAATTAATTTTTACCTTATTAAGTTAACATTTTAAAAATATTATCTAAAGTCAATATGAATTTTTTTTAATTTTTTAATTTATTTTTTATTAGAAAAACATCCATATTTAAATTAAAAAAACCTTGAATGCAAATTGCTTGAAAAACCAATTTCTAAAATTCTATACGTACTCTAAACTTACTAGAACTTGCAAATCTTACGATCTGTTTGGTTGCTGCAGTCCAGAGGTGACTTATCACATATGGAGAATAGAAAAAGACTCCGGAAAAATTTTCAAGCCTTCATATTCCATAAAGAAGTGTATCACATGAGATGCTCTTGGAGCCCAACATGTTATTAGGCTTCAACAAAAAGCACCATTCAAATCTCCGTTCTTTATAACAATCATTAGGCAATTTTCAACCCAAAAAAGCCTTCGAAACAAAAGCAAAACAACAATCCCGAGGCCTAAAATTAAGGATTGCAACATTGATAAAATGAACGGGTCATCCAGGATAGAGGAATCAAGGATAGAGAAATCAAAGCTAATTAGTAGCATGACCATCCAGGGTCGAGGAACATTATCATGTCAATTTCTGATAAATGAGGCATTGGAGTAGATCCAAAGCCTCCAAGAAACACCAAATATCAAAACCTTTCTGAAAAGCTGAACAGTTTATGGCTTTCTATCACTATAGATATAAATATTATGCATAGCACAAATGCATCACAAGATCTGAATAACATCCAAGTTATTCAGATAAACTATAGATACAATGAACAAGCAAGCACAGCAAAGCCTCAGATTTGCAGACGAACATCAAAGCTTAGAAAGCCATTCAGTCCGGAAAGATGGTATTTCTTATGGATATCCTCATAGGCCACTGATTCTAAAAGATCTAAGATGAACTTTAGAAAAAACGTATGTCTATTGCCTGGCCCAAGATGTAATGACAGTAACACTGCTCCACAATGCCAATGGTATATGCAACCATACATTGATGGAGGAACTCCACAGTGGGAGGACCTTCAACATCGATGAAAATTTGTTAATGTGACGATTAACTTGGAATATACAAACATACCATTTTTGCCCCAATAAAGACAGGGATAGAACCCCCTCGTCACACTGGTGTTAGTGAAAAAAAACAAACTCAGAATTTAAACTGCAAAGTCGGAAATTTGGAACACATGAAAGAAAACAGAAAAATATGCCTCAGATTGAAGTCTTTTCATTGCGTTTACTCAAAGTATATTTAACACCATCATCAGCAACAGAAAATGACAATAAGTAGGTATTAAATTTGTACATGTAAGACTCACAATGAACAATTAAAGCAAATTCAAGAGATTTTCTATGGTCCGTCTCAGAGGTAGTGACAATTATCAGATATCATCATTATTTGATCTGATAATACGTGAATTAAGATGTGCATCATAGACAAACCAAAATCTTTCTAGTTAAAAACAACAAGGATCATTGGCATATCAAATCAATGATCCTTAGAAACCCTTCATCTATAATTTAGTACTAAAAAATTTATCAACAATTGTAAAGAGGTAATAAAACCAATTTATTTTTTGTGCATCAGAGAGATTCCCATGCATAGACAACTCATCATCCTCCAATGAGTACTGATGTCCCTGTCTGTTTTATCTTCACTTGCACAAAATTCTAAGAGAATAAACCAGATTTTAATGGACAATCAAGAAAACTAGAACAAATAGAACATAAAATTTAGGCACCTAAGTGATACAAAGATTACAGGAAGTCTGCTTTAATCACTGAAAAATCATTGCAATTCTATAGTCTAAAGCCATCAGTAGCACCCAGAAAAGTAAATATTTATAGCAACAAAAAAAGAGTCCCATTCTCTTAATCATCAATCAACGTAAGTTGCGAGCTTTAATGGGCAAAATTCACATAAAAAAGACTAATCAATAAGGGAAAAAAATCATAGCATTGCATCAGAGAGATTCCCATTTAAGACTAAGTCATCAATCACCCAAAGAAGGGAGTGCAGATGTCCCTGTCTATTTTTATCATCACTTGCGTATGAAATAAACAATATTCCTAATATTCAAGGAAAACCCATTCTTTTAATAGCTTGAAAAAGCATCAAAAACTCTAATTTATGCGAATAATTACACACGAAACATTCAAAGAAATAAGCTGATTGAAAAACCAATCTCAATGTAGTATCAAGGAAATAAAAGAAGTAGCCTTTTATGCCTCAGATTTTATTTATTTCAAAGAGAAACATCTCTCAAAGTATATTTAATACCATCATAGGCAAAACAAAAAGGCATAAACAAGATCCAAAAGAAGGGTAAAAAATATGAACCAACATATTTGTTAAAATTTTGGTAAAGGATCAGAAAAAATTAGAGCTTTATATCAGAAACAAAAAAGAATTAAATCATGAAGGAAAATCAAACGGTTTTATAAGATTTGTAGAAGGAACAAGATGGTGGTGCAGGCAAGAACAGGATTTAGGGTTTGTTTTGTAGAGAATGGCTTTGGGGATTTTAGGGTTTAAGTGGATTCCTTATATACAGCCGGCGAGAAGCGAAGGAAAACATCTAGGGCATGTTTGAGGAGCGCTGGGCTACATACATGACGAACCAGCCCATATTTTTACACATTGGTTCGGGCCCATTGGATTGGGAAAGATTTGTTATTTCTCATTAGCCGTTGGGAACTTTGCTTCTAAATTCTATAAACTAATTTTTTAAAATTTAGAGTTGGCAAAACAGATTTGAGTTGGAGTTGTTTCGGATGTTGTTTTTACATTGGGTTTAATTATTGTAAGCCCATATACAAATTATTTCGAATTCATATCACTTCATATTTTAATTATTTTTTATTCGAATTTGAATTAAAATAATATTAATAATTAAATTTCACATTTAATATTAACTTCAAACTATTACGAGTTTTTAATTATGGGATTTCATTATTAATAAATGAAGAAGAGGACGTAAGAAATGATATATTTATTTTGAAATGTAAGAAATGATACTTGAATCACAGTCTTTTTTTTTTCTTTTTTTTTTTTTGTTGATTACGACTTTGTTTGCTTTTTGTTGTGTTAGTTTTATTAATCTAATTTTTAAAATGATTAATTTAATAATATTTTACTGTAATTTTGGTTTTGATGAAGACTATGTTTGGATACATATAAATAAAAAAAAAGACAGAAAAGTTTTTTTTTTAAATATATATTTTTGTTGGATAATTAAAATTAATAAAAAAAATTATAACAATTATTATTTGGATAAATAATGAAAAAAATAATTCATTATAATATTTATTTATAATTATAATTTTTTTATAAAGTAATATATAATATACAAATATATATACTATTTAATTTGTATAAATAAATCTTTTTAAGTAAAATGTATTAATTTATTATTGATTTACTTTTAATTTTGAGTTTAATTCAGTCTTTTAATTTATTTTGATAATAATTGAACTTATTTTATTATTAAAACTTAAAAAATTATAAAATATTTATAAACTGTGATATTATATAAAATATTTATAAAAAATTATTTTTATAGGAAGTATCAATTATATAATTAAATCTAATATTATAATAAAAATATAATATAATAATCTTTTTATAAAAATAAAATTTTTTTAATTTTTTTCTTTTTTTTTTCAAATTGAGATATTAAAAAAGTAAAATTTGCAAAAAAAATAAAATAAAATTTCACCTTTTTTAAATTAAAAACTTATTTAAACAAAAAAATTTTTTTGTATTCATTACTTTATTTTATTTTATTTTCTTTCTTCTCTTTTCAATCCAAACACATCGTAATGTCCAAATCACAACAATATCTCTTTTTTTTTTAAAGGCAAGTAAATCGTACAAGAAATAAAAAAGCTTTCAGAAAAAAGCTTATTATCAGAGATTCAAATAACGGTTTGATAGCGAAATAGCGGTCTTAAAATTGCGGTAATGTTGCCCTCCGCCATCGTTAATAGATAAAATAACGGTTGAAAAATTCATTCACAGCAAAAACGGAGAGTAACGACCGTAAAATAACGGCGTAATAGACAATAGCGGCAATAACGAACTGTTATTATTGCTATTCTATTTTTATACTCATGGATCTAATAGTTCTAATAAAAAAAACAAAATTTTAAGCCTGTAAAATAAAACAACAAACCTGCAAAAATAAAAGTAAAAGCCAAATAAAAAAATAAAGCTCACAATCTCAGATATTTATCATCAAAAGAAATTTTAAAACGAGCTAGAAAACAGATTAATTATTTCAAGTTTTAACTTTCAACCATTCAAACGATATTTTCGGCATTCAAATTCAAATCAACTTCAAGTTTTCAATCAACATTCAAGATCAAACAAGGTAAAAAAAGAAAGTTAAATTACCTTTTTTTTTGTAAAATTTTTGTAAAATAATCTGTTGTGTCTTGTGAGAGTTTGAAAGACGAACAAGATATCTGTAGATACTAGGCAAGTTAGCAAGTGATAGTGATAAAGGGATGTGAGAGAAAATGAGAGATGAAAAAAAAATAAGAAAAAATTTTTGGAAAGCCAGAGAAGGTAAGATGCAAGACGAAGAAGAAGATGAACAGAAAAATGGAGCGTTTCTAGAAGGGTCTCCGTTTGCTAGAAAGAATTAAACAAATTTGATATATTAGGCACATGGAAGGATTGGATGGGGTGGGGAGGATTGGGTGTGGTGGGACGTTGGGGGGAAGCTAGAGAGAGATTGATGGGGGTAGGGAGGGATTGGGTGTGGTAGGGTGTTTGAAGGGTGGGATTTAATTTTTTTTATTTAATTTTATAATTAATTTTTGAAAATTTTTTAGATAAAATTTAATTAGTGGTTTTAAAAATTTATAATTAATATAATATATAGATATTTTAAATGAAAAATTTTGATAAATTTTTTTGTATAAGTTAGATGAAAAATAATTAAAATTAAATATTATATTTTGATTGTGTTATATATTAATTTATAATTTTGTATATGAATTTTAATTTTTTTGTTGTTTTGATATTTATATTATTGTCAATTCTTTTGATATTATATTAATTCTTGTTATTTTTGTGTAATTATTGAAGATTGTGTTTATTATATAATTATTAAAAGTTATTTGTGATAAAAAAAATTTATATCAATTAGTGTATCAAAAAAATTAAGTTACTTAACAAATTTAGCATTTTATGATCTATTACTCTTATTAATATTAAAAACTAAAAAATAAAAAATATAGGTTTGAAAATTTTATTAAAATATAAGTTTGAAAACTTTTAATTTTTATAATTTTTTTTAGATAAAATCTAATTAGAGGGATTGAAGATTTATAATTAAAAAATTAAGAGATTAATAATTTAATATGATATACATAGAGATTGTAGATGAAAATTATTGATAAATTTTTTATATAAGTTAGACAAAAATTAATTAAAATTAAATATTATATTTTGATTGTGTTAGATATTAATTTATAATTTTGTATATGAAATTTAATAATTTTTTTGTTGTTTTGATATTTATATTGTTGTCAATTCTTTTGATATTAGATTAATTCTTATTATTTTTGTGTAATTATTGAAGATTGTATTTATTATATAATTATTTGAAGTTATTTGTGATAAAAAAATTAATATCAATTAGTGCATCAAAAAGATTAAGTTATTTAATAATATTCTTAAGATTAAAAACTAAAAATTAAAAAATTTAGCGTAAAATCAATTTTTAATGATGTAATAAGTAATATTAATATTTCTAAATATAAGTTTATTTTATTTTTATACAAAATAGTAAGTATGCCACCACGTGATGAGTTTTCGAGTAAAGGAGTAGAGGGCGTGTCAAGTGATGATATAGGTTGACATTTTGGAACACTTGTGCCAAATACAACAAGAAATGTTTCGTGTAAACTTTATGATAAAGTTGTAAAAGGAGGAATAACACGTTTCAAAGAACACATTGCTCATAAAACTGGCAATGTTGCACCATGCCCCAATGTTACTGGTATGTTATGTTTTTTTAATTTCTTTGAAAATATTATTGTTAATTTCTTAATAAAAATTATAAAATTACATAAGCATGTGCAACTAATTTTTTCTTTTTTTTTTAACTATATTATTAATAGGTATAGTAAGAGAAAGTATGATGAAACTTCTTCAAGAAAGCAAATAAAAAAAAGCTGACACAAAAGAAGAAAAAATAAATTTTTATCACAGTTAAGAGGGGAAGATGATTATGAAATATTTATTGATGAAGACATTGCTACTAGACAAGCCGTGCGAGATAGTATCCAATCACAACATGAGTGGCACAGAAGATAAGAATTCAAACAAAGAACTAGTGGTTGGAGTAACATATATGAAGAAAGACGAAGCTCTCATGGTTCAGTTGTTGAATATTTTGAAGAAAGAACGAGGAAATCAATTTCAAATGAGTCAGAATTTTCATTAAAGGAAGCTGTTCCTAAATTGGTTAGAAGTAAAAGTTCAAGACAACCAAAAGTAAGTGATTCATTTCTAAAGACATTAAGAAGAAAAATAGATGAATCAGTATCAAAATTTTTTATATATGATCGACTTCCTTTTCAATTAGCAAATTCCCCATGGTTGCATAATTTGATTTCTGTGGTAGCAGAAGTTGGCCAACATGTAAGACTTCCAACACCTTATGAGGTCTCAGATGTGTATTTAGAGTCTGAGTATCAACAAATTCATGAATGGGTTAATGTATTAAAAGTTTATTGGAATGAATTGGGTGTCACTTTGATGTGTGATGGTTGGACCAATAGTTTGAATCAAATGCATATCATTAATTTTATTGTTTACTGTAGTAAATGGACTATTTTTTGAAAATCTGTAGATGTCTCAAGTGTTCGTAGTAGATATACAAACTTTTACTACAGATTATTAGATGAAGTTATGGAAAAAATTAAAGAAAAATACATTATTCAAATAGTCACTGATAACGAGACAGCACTTAAGGCCGCAGAAAAAAAACTAATGGAGAAGATAAAACATTTGTATTGGACAGCATGTTCAGCTCATTGTTTGGACTTGTGCCTTGAAGATATTGTGAGGAAAAAAATGTGGCAAAGGTTTTGGATGATGCAAAGAAAGTGACTTGTTTTATATACAATCACATTTTGATTGTTAATTTGATGAAGAAATATACACAAAAGAAGCAAATACTTCGTCCTGCTCTTACCCGATTTGCCACTCATTTCATACAATTAAAAGAAATAATGAGGCAAAAGCAAAGTTTGAGAGAGATGTTCAATTCAAAGGTTAGTACTTAGTAATTAGTACAATTATTTAAATCTAGCATCTTTTTATGATATTATTATTTTAAAATATTAATTTAAAATATATTACTCTAAAAATTTATTGATGAATATATAGGAATTTAAAGATTCAAAATGGGGACAACAAAAATCAGGACCTGCTTATGAAGTCAAAAAAATCATTTTGGGAAAAGATTTTTGAAAAAAAGTAGGTGATATAATAAAAGTTTATGAGCCTTTGGTAAAAGTGTTGCGCCTTGTGGATGGTGATGAAAAACTAACAATGGGCTTTATTTACGAGACTGTGGATAGAGCTAAACAAGCAATTCAACAAACTTGTCGTTGTTCTACTGAATATGAAAAGATTATTGACAATAGATGGAGTTTCATGCACTCTGACTTGCATTCAGCTGGTAAGTAAACCAAGAATATAGATGGTATTTAAAAAATATGTTTATTTTTTATACTTAAATTGCTTATATATTTATTTTTTTATTACTTTAATATAATATTGTTATAAATTATGTTTAGGTTACTATCTAAATTCACAATTTCAATTTGGAGTTGAACATTCTGCAAATATATTTAAGGAAACATTAGAAGGTATAAAAGCAGTTATTGAAAGATTAGAACTTTCGATAGATACTCAAATCAAAATGATTAATCATGTTAGTATTTAATACTATTTTATAACTTTAACATTTGTTTTATGTATTAAAAATTAAATTATTTTTTATTTATTCATTTATTATTGTATTTTCAATCGATGTAGTAGTTATTATTTCGAGACAAGCATGAAACATTTGGTAGTCCACAAGCACAAAAAGCTTAGAAGCAAATGAATCTAGGTAAATAGTAAGTTAAATAATTATAATTTATTTATATTATTTAATTGTATAGCCCATTGAAATTTAATTTAAATAATTTTATACAACTGAGTGGTGGATGATATATGACATTTGTGTTTCTGAATTACAAAAACTAGCAATCAAAGTGCTTAGTCAAACAACATCTGCATCAAATTGTGAACGTAATTGGAGCACATTTAGCTATATTAACACCAAAGCAAGAAACAGATTGAAGTTTGAAAGACTCTAGAAACTTGTATATACCTATTATAACATGAGGTTGAGGATGAGACATCAAAAAAGAATGAGCATTGATGAAATAAATAATAGTTTTAATCCTATTAGCCTTGACCATATTTTTGAAGATGATGATCCACTAATAGAATGGCTGCAAGAGAAAAAAAATTCTCTATTAGATGGTCAAAACTCTGATTGGTTGCCTGCAGATAATTCTGATAATGAAATGAATATTGAACGATCACGTCAATTTCAAGAAAGGAATGTGTCTCATTCAAGTTCAAGTCTAACACCAAGTCAGAGTGATGATGATGGTGGTTTAAGTCCAGATGATGATGGTGATGGAGATGGTGATGGTGATGATGCGAATTTTGATGATAATATGGATGCAAATCGACCTTACAGCCCACTTGGAGGAGAATTTGGGCTTGCTGCTACTGGTAGACTTTTTATTAATATGGCAGAATACGGAAAAAATCCATTTGCTGAATCTAGTGAGGATCAAAGTGCTCGTACAGCTTGATCAAAAGGAAAAGCAAAGAAGCACCACTATAAAATTTCTAGAGGTTCTTCATCTTTAGGTGAGAGATCAAATTATAGTAACTTTGAGTATAGTGAATCATCTGTTAGTACTCAAAGACATTACTATCCACCAGAACAACATAATTTTCAATCTCATCATGGTTATCCACCTCCATATGATTATTATCCACCTCAAATGTATCTTTCACCTCCTTAAATATATCCTCCACCTCAAATGTATCAATTACCACAAATGTACCATCCACCACAAATGTATCATTCTCAAATATATCCTCTACCTCAAATGTATCAAGAACAAAAGTCTCAGGGATGGAGATGGAGTCAACTTGGCTCTTAAAGTGAAGATAAAGAATCTGATCCTCCTCGTCATTCTACCATGTGGTAAATTTGAAATATGTATCAATAATTATAGTTGATGGAATTTGAATTTATTATATTTTTAAGTTTGTAATTTTATTAAATTAAATCTTGGTATTTAATATATTATGTTTTGTTAATATTTGATTTGTCTAGAATTAATATTGAATATGAACTTGGCCTAAAAAAATTTTATGGATAAACCAAATATGAATGCTTTTTATAATCTAAATAAAATTGTGAATAATTTTTTTAAAAAATAAAAAATATAAAGTGTCATAAACTATTTTTAAAATCATTGAATAAGAATTTTTATAATTATAATTATTACATTTTATAATAAATTGTGCAAAAAAAAAAATTCACGATCGTAATGATCGCAGTGATCGTAATTATCTTCGTTATATCCAAACATACGATAAATATTACGCGATCAAAAACATAATCACGATCGCTATTTAAATTCTTGCTTATTACATGCATATATTAAAGTTGACAGATGGCTGTTCATGTAAGTTTATCTTCTTTTCAGTTTACAGCTGCCATTTGCAATTGCAATTGCAACTGATCAAGAAACATTAATTCCTTTGAGCCCCATACTTGTTACTATGAGTATGAGCTAGCCACGATGTTATTTTCTAGATTCTCTGAAAGTGAAACCATTTTTATCTGTTGACATGTAGGAGAGCGGTTGTTCAAATCTTATCATCACTTTTCTTTGTTCGGTGATTATTCAATCTAATCACTTTTGTCTTTGTCAAGGATCAACCTGCAGCCTCAAATTCGGTAATGGGAAAAAGGATTTGAGATCAAACTTTCCGGCATTGAGTTGGCTTCTAGAAGTCACTTCAGATTCTCATGATAAACAAGTCAAAGATGAATTCTTTTTAATTGTTAGGTAAAAAGTTTAATAATTAATTATTTAAGATAACGATAGATAAAATCAAATAAATAATTATAAGAGATAATAATTTAAATAATTTAATTTATTTATATTTACTAATAAAAAAATCATTAATTATAAAAAAATATAAACAAGCATTAAAAATTATAATCAATATCAAACAAACATTAAATTACGAATGAAAAAAACACTCATAATCAATATTACTCTCTTATTCTCTTTTAATTTTATAAAATATTTTAATCTAAATATATATATATATATTCATGCATTATATTTTTTATTTTCTTTTAATTTACTCAAACATACGTACATATAAAAATCATCATATGTATTATAAATTTTTCATTTTTTTTCTAATTTACTTAAACATACATACCTGTAAAAATTATTTCAATTTTTTTATATTTTTTTATATATAATTCGATAAAAACTCTATTTATATATAAGCATATTAACTAATTTATCAAAAAAATTTTAATTTTTTTTGTTGTAGATCTTTTTATTTATTAAATAATATATAATTAATTTTAAATAAATTTTTTATGATATTTGAATCAATATCAACAATTCTATTACATTTCATTCATCTCAATCATTAATCAAGCAAAAAATGGCGAAATTAATAATGTTTATGATAACTACAGTAAAAAGAAAAAGATTCTGCCGTCCGATTTCAGTTTTCAGAAACATGACTACATGAAAATACTGCCTTCCCTTTCCTTTGCACAGAGAGAGGTGAAAGTTGATGGTTACGATTTTCAGGTCTCTTTGCATTGATCCGGGTTTTAAACAGGGCTAGCTTTTTCAGGTTTTTTTTTGCTTCTTATTTCAGTTGAAAGAAACGAAACGGTGGTGGGGCATAAGACAAAGCTAATAATAAAATGGGTGTTTTCAAGGATCGGAAAAAAACAACGGCCGACAGCTAAGGGCAATCTACGTGCGATCCTACAATCAATCCACTTCAAGTTGCTCTAATGAGCTATGTACGTGCAATTGGCAACCGGCAGCATCCACTCCACCCCATTTAATTTTTTTTCTTCTTCCAGTTCCATCCTCATTTTCATACTCTTTTCTTCTTTTATTTTTCTTTTTAAATTATATATGCAAAATGTTACTTTTGGTCATTGAGTAGATGAATTTGGTCATGAAGTCCCAAGCGGATCCATGTTTTGAAATAAACTGTTATAAAGTGTTCATGGACATTCTCAAATTATAAAAAAAAAAATTTTCAAAATTTTTTTTTAACATTCTTTCGGATTTTAAATTGATAAATACGTTAACAATATTTTATACATTATAAATAAATATTTCAAAAAAAAATTTTAGATCCGCCGTTGCATAGAGCTGACCCTATGCGGCTCAAGGGTTTAATCTTTCTACTGTTCAGTTCAGCTATTATTCAAGGTTTATAACAACTCAGGGAAAATTTTACAGCAATGCTATTATGTTCTGTTGCTGCTGGTGAAAGGTAATGCCTGTGAAAATATGATGAATTCATAATAGAACGAATTGAACAACGAATAAGAAACAATGAAGCCTAGAACGAAGCGACCGAGTAGTGCTGAGAAATAAAATATGAGAAATAATTTTATATTAAAAAAATAAATATAAATAATTAAGTTTATTCAAAATAAAAAGATAAATATGTTTAAAATAAATAATTTTAAATATTTAAGAATATATAATTTTTATTTATTTAAAATAAATAATTATATATGTAAAAAAATATTTACCTGTTTATAAAATTTTTTTTTGATTTTTTGTAAATATATAAAAATGATTCTTGAAATTTTTTTTTCTAATTTCAGAGTTATTTTATAAAAATTTTGCTACAAAAAATTTTTATAAAAATTTAATGATTTTGTAATACGTAGATGAATACTTAATGAATTAATTTTATTAATATAAAATATAATTAGATTTTATATTTATTACTTATAATTTTTATACATTTATTAAGTAAATAATACGATAAAAATAAAAAAATATTTAAAAAATAACACCATTACGTATCTTGGATTTTTTTTTTTAAATTCAAATTTATCAAAAACAATAATTTTAGATTTCAAGTGTTCGCTCTAATATGGACGATCATGAACCGCGGTGGGGAGGTCAAAAGTCAACTACCAGTACTATTACTATCATTGAATCCATAGTTGCCTTCGATTTTTTATTCGTTGATTATCAATTTTCCCTCCTGCCAAACAGATTTGAGAGGTGAGAAATCATTCGGCTTTTGAAGTACAGTTTTGGCTAAGATTGAATAAATGCAAGATATATAACAATAAATGAAGTTGTGGTCCTCCCAATGTAACCGCCTTTTAATCAACATACATCACCGACACTTCACCCATGTGCAGGTGCAGCCTCACTCTATCCCCTATTTGTCTGCTACAGGGGATTTTGGTTTGTCTTGCTCAAATTTTCACATTTCTGCCACACGTTTTTTCAAGTCCTTATAGACGGCTATACTACAAGAATGATAGGATTCAACAAATTCCGTTTCCAACATGCTTTAGACAATAAGCTTATCCAAACCATTGACTTGCACCCTGCAAATTAAATGCTTTTTTCCCTAACAATTCAACCAATCCATGCATTCGTAGCAGACTTGATTTTTCTAGTTCTTTCCATCCTAAGCATACATTGATAGAGTGCTGAATTTTTAATCATTTGATTAATAATTTTGCAATAAGCTTTACTTGATAGAAAAAATAAAAAATTTATTAATTTAATAATTAATATACAAAGTAGCAAAGTATTCATGAACTTTTATTATTTGATTAATAAAATTTTCATATTTAATACTTTTCATCCTTTTTATCAAATAAAATTATAATTTCAGTTATATTTAATAATTATAAACATGACACAATGATATAATATAAAAATAATATAAATATAAAATATAAAATATTAATTATTAATATTCAAATTATCATATTTAATTTTAATTATAAATTTTTAATCCTTAATAATCTCACATATAAAAAATGGCCTGCGTTTAAGTTTCCTATGCAAATAAAATGACAACTATAATTAGCTATAAAAGCTGGTGCTGACTTTTAACTTTAACTTGAGACATTTGTTGAAACCGTAAGCGGAGGCCACTGGATTCATCTTAAAAATTATAAATAGGGAAAGGAAAGAGACAGAAATTGGTCGTTTCTTTACAGATTAAAAGGTAAGACGATTGTTCTATGCTTCCACCATAGCACTTTATTAGTTCTTGTCATTTTCTCGTTTTTAACTGCTATCAACCAGACTCCTGTTAGCTATAGTTTTAAAATAGCAGGGTACTGACAGGAAGTGAAGTGCATGCACTTCTTACATACTTACTTTCCGGAACTTGTCTTTTTTCTTTGATTGTTACGGGAGTATTTTACTTTTATAAGTCTTTTTTTATTATAATTTTATAATTATTTAATTATTAATTAAAAAATATATAAATATCTATCACTTATAAATACGAGCTTCATATAAAATTTTGATAAATTTTAATTATGATGAGTGAATTATTATATAATGATTATAAATAACATATTTTCAATTTTTGCAACACGCTTTTTAAACATATGACAAGTTAAATAGAAATTAATATTCAAAATTTAGATAGAAATGGAGTTCATTGATGTGTAATCATTTCATGTAATTTTTTTTCCTATAATAAAATTATAAAGAGATAGCTCTTAAGCTCCAATGCAAATGAGATTGGAATCAAAGGCTACAATCATAAGACTAGCTAGTGCTAGCATCAACAAGAAGTAGGGGTGAGATGAGGCTAGAACATTCTACAATCTACATCATCTTACCTTTAAGATGGGTTTATTATCTGCAAATTGTCTAACGGCCCCACTTTGTCTTTCGATATTTGTTGTTAAGTAGCCTTTGGGATATGTCTCGTCTTAAAAGGAAGAGTATTACAATTAAATATTATAATTTATGTATTTATATTATATAAAATATTAATAATTTATATAATATATAATATTTTATATAAAAATTATATATTATAATTTATGTCGACATGAAAATATAAAATATATATTTTTAATTTTATTTTATGATTTTATTTTAAATTTTAAGTCGTATTAATTTTATGTTTTTTATTTATTTTATTTTTTTATTGTATTTAATATTATTAAATATAATTACAACTATTAATATCTCATTCTTTACTTGTTTTACAAGACTCATACTAATTAAAAATATTGTTAATGATACTTGTTAAGATTTAAATTAATTTATATAATTACGTTTGAGAGATGATATTCAATAAAAAATTTAAATTTTAATATTTATAATCTTTTCTTCTATCATCCAAATTACTTTGTAGTTTGTAAAAAAGAAAATC
Source organism: Durio zibethinus (assembly GCF_002303985.1). The sequence continues at coordinate 23,042,747 of NW_019168381.1, read as the reverse complement.
CCATGTCTGAAAAAAATCACAATATTCATATTCAATTACTGAATTGAATTGATCAGATATATACCATCTAAACATAACTAAGTAATGTATGAGAAATATTTGTGTAAGATTATCGCTTAACAAGAAGCCTCCTTTAAGGTACTAATCAGCATTGTCTTTTTTAATTACAAAGGGACGAAAAGCAAGAGGCGGTTAATTGCAAATGCAGTAAAAAAGTAGCTGCCTGCTTGTACTAGACAGTTTAAACAGCAGAGAGCAAAACTACCATTCTTTTTCATCCTAATAACTTAAACTTGGGAATTTGAATCTAGATGGCACAGTCTAAAAAGAAATATAAGAGCTAAAACACACGGGAGGGAAAGCACAAAACCACGTTGTTTCAATGGAAAGCTCCCTTGGTTCCACAGGGTAAGAAACCGCTTGCACCTGGCGGTTTGAAAGGTACCGCACACAGTTCAATTAGTGTCGGTTAGCTAGTTGGTGTGATGTTCCTCAAGGCAACACTTATCCTTTCTCAAACATCTTCTATATATCCCCCGCCTCACTCCCACACTTCTCGCTTCCTCATTCACTACCTTCCCTTTGCTTTATATCTCTTGCACGTACACAAAAAAGGTGTCTTTTATATATGTGCTTCATTTATTAGTGTCTAAGCAGGGAAATGGCACTTCTTGGTCTAGTTTTAATGGGATTGCTTCCTCTGTTTTCACATGCTTATGGATATGGTGGGGGATGGATTCATGCTCATGCCACTTTTTATGGAGGGAGTGTTGCCTCTGGTACAATGGGTATGTAACAAATTTTAATTTTCTCTCCTTTCTCTCTGTTTTTCTTTATCTGAGTTTTTTCTTTTCCATAATGTTTTGGTAAATTCTATAACCAATTGTTTTGACCATCTTGAAGGCGGGGCTTGTGGATATGGGAACCTATACAGCCAAGGGTACGGGACTAATACAGCAGCTTTGAGCACAGCACTGTTTAACAATGGCTTGAGCTGTGGGGCTTGTTTCGAGATCAAGTGCGTGAATGATCCTAGGTGGTGCCTGTCTGGCTCTGTTGTGGTCACTGCCACTAACTTCTGTCCACCAAACAATGCTGGGGGTTGGTGCAACCCTCCTCTGCATCATTTTGATCTGTCTCAGCCTGTTTTCCAACAAATTGCCCAATATAGAGCTGGGATTGTTCCTGTAGCGTATAGAAGGTATGTATCTTTAATTATAGTTGGATTTGATCTTAATTAATTTGGATTGATAAGAGTTGGTATTGTGTGATTCCTATAGGGTACCATGCAGAAAGAGAGGAGGCATCAGATTCACGATCAACGGTCATTCGTATTTCAACCTAGTCCTAATCACCAACGTGGGAGGTGCGGGCGATGTTCATTCAGTTTCCATCAAAGGGTCAAGAACTGGTTGGCAACCCATGTCAAGAAACTGGGGTCAAAACTGGCAGAGCAACACTTACCTCAATGGACAAAGCCTCTCTTTTAAGGTCACAACCAGTGATGGACGCACTCTTGTCTCTAACAATGTTGTTCCTCCTAATTGGTCCTTTGGCCAGACCTTTACTGGCTAACAATTCCCATAAAAAAATTACCCTTTTTCCTTCTCACTCTCCACTCCAAAACCGCTCCATTTGCAATTCTCACGTTCAGAGGATAAACCCATTACAGATTTCCTGGATAAAAATAAATGAGTCATGGATAGTTTGATAGTGTTTTTAGGAATAGAGTAGTCAAAATAATGAGAAGGGTTTTAGTTTTATGATGGCCCTCGTCATTGAACTTTGGTTTTTGTTCTGCTCTCTTTTGACAAAGGCAGAGAGACAGAAATTGGCAGTGGTGAGCATGCACCACACGCCTTTTTTTTTTTTTGTTTGTTGCAATGATTTGATGGTTTAAATAAATTATATTAAAGTTCTTTCATTTGCTGCAATATCGCTTTTATGTGAAGCAACTGTAATCAGCTAGCCCATCTCTTGGCGGATGAGTCTGTGGAGTTGTGAGACTACTCTTTGGCGAATAAAATGTGTAGCGGTTTTCTATTTGATTAAAACAGCTCGCCTGGAAATTTCATTCAAACATGGTGAGATTAATGTGGGATAAACATCCAAGAGAACCATCCTTTAACCTTATTTTTTCATAACCTTTGAATACATTTAAATTCAAATAAAAAGAACACATGTTTTTAATCTGGAACCATTTTAAAAATGGCTTTGGATCGAAACAGGAGGAGCTAATATAATTTTTTCCACTTCAAGAGTGGACTTGAGCACTTGTCAAGGCCTGATTCGATCGGAGACTTAAATTAGATTTTGCAAATCCCAAGTATTAATTTATCAATAAAATTATTTTACTTAAATTAAATCTTAAAATATATTTTAAAATATTTAAAGTACAAATATAATTTTTTAACATTTTAATAATATTTTAAATAATACCAAATATAAACAAACCCAATTTTAAACAAAAATTTACATATATCAACTGAATTTGTTTTAATTCAACTGGACTCATGAAAGGAATACATGGATGATAGAATTTTTTTTACAAAAGAAAAAAAAAAAAGAAATTGTATTTCTTTCAAAAAATAAAAAAAAATAAAAGGAAAAGTTTTTATTTTTTTAGACTTTATATTAGTTTTCTTAGAGTATAGTGAACATTTCACCATTCATTTGCCTGGCTCTCTCCATCGTGTCTCCTCTCCCTGAAGAAACTTGTGTGTGTTGGTCCCGCTCCTTCTATCCACCGAAATCACAGCCTGGCCCCCTCCTTCTTCTTTGTAAGCTCTCCTTTTTAAAAAAAAAATTTCTTTTCCTTTTCTTCTTTTATGTTTTCCCTTTTAGCTTCACTGTAAGAATGAGTTCTTTTTCTCTCTGAATGAATTCATCACAAATTTTATTCCTTTTTATGCCTCAATGATTTTCTCACCTGCGTATACTTCATTTCTGTAAATTGGGTTTTTTTTTAAAAATAAACTGTCTTTTTTTCCATTTTGCCTGCTAAAGGCTTTTCCTTTTCCTACGGACAAAGAGAAAATATTTTAGTTTTCTCTCATTTGGGTGTCAACATTTTTTTTTTTTGTAATTCTATGGTCATTTCCTTTCTGGGTTTTTGAACTTTAATCATATTTACCTTAAAAACTTAATTGTTACTTGATAAGATGTGCTGCTTGTGTGGGAAAGGAAACATGATCATGGCCATGGGAGTCAACAAATGCCATTTCTTTTTGACGTTTCATTCTTTTTCTATTGAAGCTTCGGTTAATTTTTCTATTTTGAGAATTTGTATTTGGAATTCTATTGAAGATCATAAGGTTATTTAATGTTGGTGCCTGGGATGAGAGCTCCACTTGCACAACTTTATCTTTGCTTGATTAAAGTGAGTAAATATTGAGATTTTTGAACTTAGAATGAAAATTTGGGTTAAGAAAATGACCTGCGATTTCCTTGTGAGTTTGCAGGATGGGAAGGGTTAAACTAAAAATAAAAAGGTTAGAGGGCTATAGCAACAGGCAAGTTACATATTCGAAACGCAGAACTGGAATCTTGAAGAAAGCTAAGGAATTGTCAATATTATGTGACATTCATATTATCCTTCTCATGTTTTCTCCAACTGGAAAGCCTACTCTATTCCTTGGAGAGCGCAGGTATTGTATGAATGGACTTGTGGTTTAATTTCTTGGAGGGCCTAATTTTATGTTTCACAAGAGAGTTATTCTTCATGTTGCCATAGATTGTTTTTTTTTTTTTTATGATGTTTATATTAACTGCGGATAAAGATACAAATTCTTGTGCAGGTGTCCCTTGCATTTTTATTCTTAGACAATTTTGATAATTCCTCAGATTAGTTAGTAAGCTTGGTGGGCTAGGATTTTAATGACGTATTGTTGGCCAATTTGATCTCTGGATTTGTGCTGTATTTGGAATTTTTTTTTTCAACATTATACAAGTATGTATTAGGATCTATGTTACAGTGATTCTTTACTTACATAATAACACTGTGTCAGGCACATATCTAGCACTTTAGAATAGCACTGGTATATGACCATCTATATGATCATATATTTATGCTGTTAGTTATGTATGTGTATAACAGAGGCCATTAGAAGGATAACATGTTTGAAGCAGAAATAGAGTAAGGTAACAAATGGGGCTCACTTTGCTTGTTTGCTTTCTTGCTTTCTCCAGCAATATTGAAGAGGTTATTGAAAAATTCGCACAATTAACGCCACAAGAAAGGGCAAAAAGGTGTGCACTCTGAAATTTTAATTTCTTTCATTGAATATTCTATTCGTATTCAAATGGCATTGTAGCTAACTGATTTTCATTGGTCCGCAACAGGAAGCTGGAGAGCCTTGAAGTAAGACTCCTTGTAACTCATATTCTTTGATATGTTCTGCTTCCTTCCTCACCAAGTGAAGAGTAAAGCATTATTACTCTTTCATCATGCTAATTTTGGGTATTGTTGTTGAGAATATAGGCACTGAAGAAAACCTTTCAAAAGTTGGATCATGATGTAAACATACAGAACTTTCTAGGTGCAACGTATGTAACCTTTATTTCATTTTCTTCCAGATAATATGTTTCTGTTTTATGTAAAAAATTGGGAAGAATCTAAATTCTTTTTATGCCCCTTGCAGCAGTCAATCTGTTGAGGTATGAAGTTAGCTGACACTAACTGTGTTCATTTTGATCTTTGATTTTTGAGTTATTGTTAATTTTTTCATGTTTCTGGGACACTGCTATTTCAGGAAATGACCAATGAAGTATCAATGTTGGAAGCTCACCTTACTGAAGTACATAAGAGACTGAGGTGCACCTTTGGAGCTTTTGGTTGTTGAAGTATTGGTTTTTTCTTTTGGTCTTGTTTGTAAAATGTTAGAATGAGAAGACAATCACAGCTAAGTATTTTTAGTTATCGTATTATAGAAAAGCATCTTTGTTTTTCATTTCATAAGTAGCTTCTCCTTCTCTTTTACCGTCATGGCTTTTGGAGCTGAAGTATAAATATTAGAGCCTCACAGGCTCTCATATTTTTAAACTCTAGTAATAAAACCAATGCAGTGCAAGAATTGCAACCTTTGTCCATAATACCATCCCCTATATAAAGCTTTAGACCCTAACTAAATTCTTCTTTTTGTTGGGTGTTTAGGTTAATGTTTCTCCTAGGACAGAAAATACAAGATGCATGGTCAAACCATTGTGAAAGTTTTCAATATTAATGCTACATTAGGATTATAAGTGGCAAGCTTATAGTAATTTGAATGGAATTAAGATAGAGTGGGAATGAACGACATTCATACGTTTAATGTTGCTATGTATTATCTTGGTTGTTATAATGGGAAACTTATAGCCAAGGGATTTCCTTGTTGGTTAAGGCTAGATCATCCAGAAATAGAATAGTCCAGATTTAAAATTTTTTATTATCACATAACTGCCTGAAAATAATAGTCCATCTGATTCTAGAAACCTTATTCAGCATGTTGTTTTTGCCACAACTCAACCTATGTAAGTGCTGTCAAAAGATAGCTGGCCTTTATCTTGTGGATGATAGTGATTAAATGTTGATTTACTTGTTCTTTATCTGCATTCTGCCACTCTCCTTTATTTTGGCCTTGTTCCTTCTTAACTGTTTGTCTTTACCTGCATAGTTTGGACATTCACATGTGCATTAACAAAAATACATATTATTGATAGCAAGATTATGATTTATTTGCTTTTATGGAGTAATTCTGATATTAGCACGCAATGATTTCAGCTACTGGAGTAATCCAGATAAAATTGACAACATAGAACATCTTACGCAGATGGAAGATTCACTAAGGGAATCCATTGAGCGTATCCGGATACACAAGGTATGGTTCTTTCTTCCAGTAAAAATGACCTCTATGCACTGCTTTTGTACATTATCTTTCAAAGTTAGGGGCACAATAAATATACGCACTTACTCACATGCATAGATATATAAAATATAATCAAGATATTGCATGTGTTTACTTGGTTCAGAAGATAATGTTGTTTAACTGCATCAAAGGTTACCTATACCAGACTCCTGATGAAAACTGCTTGGTTTGTTAGCCTCTTGATAGATATTAATAAAGAATGCTAACTGATTTACCAATTTAATAGAATCTGAGCCATATGTACACCTATAAATTACTTACTTATGCCCGCAACTTTCTTGGCAGGGAAATTTTGGAAAGCATCATCTTATGTCTTTAGAATGCGCCAACCAGGTGGTAAGAGTATTTACTCTCTCTCTCTCTCTCTCTCTCTCCCCCTCCTATTTGGGAGAAATATCTTATGACTTACTCTGGCTTACAGTTTCAGAATGGGATACCTATGCCTATAATGATTGGTGGGGTGCAAGAAGCCCAACCCATTACATGGCTTCCCAACAATGAAAATCAACAAATGTTATTGCATAATGAACCAAAATTTCTACCTCATCGGTAAGACTGTTATGGATATATAGCTTCAAATGCAATTCCTGTTAGTCTTCTGGGATATTCAGCTTTATGAATATAAATTTCTACTTGAAAATAACCTTGAGTCTCATTGCCTACCAGCAGACACATGGTTGTTCTTAGCTCAGATCTTTTATCAGATATGTAGCATATAAATTGCATTGTGATTTTTTGGTGTTTCTCATTGCCATTGGCTGACTAGTTTCTTTTGCTCCAGAGATACAGAGTGCTCTGTAAATGGTTCCCTTGCATGCTCTTCTGGCTACTTTGGCTCTGGTAAACAAACAGAGATTGGCAATTCAGGACAAGTTGATAATGTGGTACAGGAAAATAATGCCCTAAATGAGTTAGGGAGTAATGCTTGGATGAATTTACAACTTGGTGAACAATATTTGTACCCGCCGTATGTTGCATCAAATTTGCTAGATAATGAGAAGTTGAGGCCAGAGATGGAGGTGAACTTACAAGAAAATCCTGCGATTTACCAAGTTATTAGTAACTTTGAAATCCCTAGACCTATGTATAATAGTGGGCATCAAGCATGAGTATCTTCTTCTGGCCCTTGTGGCATTACGATGTTTGATGGGAATTCTTACCATCAGGTGAGGATTTCTTTGTCTTTTTCTATCCTTAATTCTAGGATATAAGTTTGTGGGTTATTTTATATTCCATGCATGTAGTGGTGCCAGGTTAAACAGTTTAATCATGTCACAATTTTAGATGATGAATAGCCATTGAAAGGGATAAAATCTATTTGTCCAACAAATATTTTGTATCGGCTTCACTTTGTATAGTGAAAGTTTTTGTCTTAGATTGTAATCTGCATACCTGCCTAAGGTACCATCAGCCAATGATTTTAACATTCTGATTATTTGCCTTTGCCACCAATTAAAGAAACGCTGCTAGATTATCTTGTATGTTAGACAGACCGAAATAGTCTACACTGCTGTAATGGTACTATTGGATTCAAGTACACAAAGATGGCTAACTGTTTATGCAGCCCCTAACTTCTGAAATGTACATAAGTTACAAGCTAATGTGTTAATATAGATGAGCTATTGTGGTGAGCTAAGATTACTGTAGTTGTTGAATTAAATTTTATTGTTATTGCAAAATAACATAGAATTGGATGTCATTGATTTTTGGTTCCTGATGAGCTAATCTATCAAACTTTTGGTTATTGAGACTGACCCTTTTAGTGAAGAGCCATCTCAAATCCCATTTAGGTTCTCCTGTCACATGGGTTGAATCTTGATGTATTACATTCACAGGTTGATTCGCTTCAATAAAATTATGATATTCTTTTCAGGACATGAAATAAATGGCTTTGAGTAAATTCTGCTCATATACTCAATTTTGTTTTGTTTACTGTATCTAGTTTCTGTTCTCTCCAATGCTACTTCTAGTTTATTGTCTTTAAGGAATTGAATCTGCCTGCAAAGTCAGTTATTCTGATGGCTGTTTATTGCAGCAAACTAAATCGACTTTATCAGACACCTCCATCTGGTCAATGTCATAATTTGTACCTGAAGGACGCACAAATGTGCATCAGAATCTGACCATTTCCTGATTGTGGCCATTTCGTGTGATGGAATTGGTCCAATAATGGAATTAATAGGTGAAACATGCAGCTCATGAAGCCCTGCTCAAGAGGACTATTATCATCTGGTCAATTTTTTTCTGCTGAACATGTTTCTTGTATATGTCTACAAACTGTGTAACTCATGCAGGATTACCACCTTCTGTCTATCAACTCTTTTTCTTTTTTCCTTTTTCGTTTTCAGGGGGATGGGTTTTGAAAATACTTCCCAATCCCCCAAGTTGTACGCGTACAATACTCCTGTAGAAAATCACCTTGACTATTAGTATTATTAGTTTCAATTCAAATCATGGTCTTCCGAGAGATTGTTATTTTGTTGTTTGTATCTACTATTCTTTTTTTTATTTATAAATAAAAGTTTAGAATGAGAGGAGATTTTTCCCATTCTAATTTTACCAATTCAATCATGAATCCCGTTGGCTACTGCTCTAATTTCTTTAACATGTATAATTAAGTCATCTCTAATTTGTGATGAAGTTATTATAAGTAATAATGATAATATGTAGATGCGATCTGAAGTTCCCCTGTACATTGAAGGTTCCTTGTTTACATTGAATATGCTTAAATTTATTCAAAAAGCATTCACTAGAGTTTACAAAACAATGGAACATTGATCTACAACTCTACTTCAAATCAATTTAGTAACCTCTGATTATGTTGATGATGGTGTTGTGCCATGGGTCTGAGAGGTGCTGCAACAGGTTCTCGAAAGGTCCTTTGCCAGTCACGTTGCGTTGAACAACAAATCCCTAGAATGCCAACATTGCCAATCTCCCTGCACATTCAAACGACACAAGCTTAGCCAACTTAAAAATACAAATATTTTCACAACAAAATAAACCAGACTCTTGGGGTATATCAATTATTGCATACCATTGGCAAGCTCCTTTTCCTTGGCCTCAAGGGTAGGTGCAAAGTTGAGGGGGTTGAAAATGCCACCAAGGTATCCACATTCATTTGGAGGCAAGCTGTATTGCTTGAAGATGGGGTCTTGGTTCACACATCCTCGGTTCTTTTTGTCTTGCCATCTTCTGATCTCCACATAATGGAACAAAATGAACTCAATAACGAAGAGGGTTGATGAGGATGCAAAGTATTCCGCTTTCCCGGCATCATACCATTGAGGAGCATTGATTATCCCAATCTTAGTGAAAACTTCAGGCAAAAGCATCCCTGCAACACCCAACATAGCCCAACGCCCGTTAACAAGCTCAGCTTGCATATACCATTTCAAGTTCTCGGGGTCCTCAGCCAGTCCAAGAGGATCAAGACCATTGTCACCTGGAAGACTGCAAGTCTATACAGCGTAAGTTCATAATCATATATATTCAAACTAATCATTCTAGCTAGATAATTAAAAGAATGTACCTGCCATTGAGGTAAGCCGGTCAAGGCAGACCTGGCAACCACTCCCCTTGCTTGGCTTCAACTTTGAATGAGCTTGATGATTTAGAAGCCATTGGTTTAAAGCAAACATCTCTGTTTAACTTACCAGAAGACCCTGTAAGAAACCTAGTTCTCGATGTGCATGGCTGGAAAACGGCAGCAGAGGCTTGTGTTGTGACGGTAGCCATGACTTTTCGGCTGAAAAATGGATGTGGAGCAAGGGGAGCAGGGGCAGTATTAGCAGTGTACAAGGCAAGGGAATGTAAATGTTTTAGTGCATGGCTTAAGCTTTGTATTTCAGTTTCATGGGCATTCATGTGGTTGTCATTAAGCTTTGGAAGCTGATGGTTGGGTTGTTTAATTTTTGTGGATCCAACGGTTGAGGTGATTTGAGGCTTAACCCTTTATCTAGGTGCCATATCCACAAATCTCTTTCTGCGTTGCTGTTGCTTGAGAAAAGATCAACTGGGTCCCATTTTGGCTTACATAGGAAGATTTTCTGCCACGTGGGATCCTTTACATCCTATATTGGCATGACATGTGGCTGTCAAGCTTACACCTTAGCAAAAGATATCCATGGGGAACATTACAGGCCAAATTCAGAAGGATTCAGCCAGGATTTCCCATTAGTAAATTCCCACGAAGTACTGCATAATTAAGTACTACATCAGAATCTCATTGCCGTCCATTTAGAGTTGATTTTTTTGGCATTTGAGACTACAACTTTCCCCTTTAGCATTAGAGACTCCTTCAAAATCATTGTGAAAGAAGATTCCTCAAAAGTTGTTAGTGTCCATTTTCAAGGGAACATATTTCCTTTGATGCCGTTCACTGCCATGACTGAGATTGGTAAACACGATCGTTAATTGATAAAATTCCACTTTGCAGGCAGTAAAATATGATTATTCTTATCCAGCTTTCATTTAGTTTTATTCTATTCGGTTCAACCATCTTATGCCACAAGAAAAAAGAGCCGGAATGATCGGAATTGGATTGTCCACCTTATGAATCATCATAATCCCAATAAAATTAAGCAGACAGTCAAATGCTTCCTTCTGCAAAGCCACAATTGTGGAGCAATAGAACCTGATTCCTCAGGGAACCCAAGGTTATTGCCCTGCAACAGCTGCTGCCTCCAATTCCTTATCTGTTAGCAGCCTGGTTGAAGGATAGAATTCTGTTTCGGAGCAACTTTCAATCTCTTCCGACATAATAGACCTCAATGAAAATTGGGTTCCAGTTGCCTCCACAGTTTTGTTAATGAAAGTTGATCTTGGCATGTAATCCTTCATACGGCATATGAAGTCCAAATGGCCCCTTGCCTAAACAGAAAACATTCGGCTTAATTATCACTAGCCCAAATGGCACACACGCTGTTTGGTAAAGATTGGCACATTTAGCATTTTTCTTTAAAATGAATAAAAGAATCAAAAGCAACAGAAGCTAAAAGATTGTAGTAGAGTAGGGGAATAAGGTAGGAGAGAAGACAGAAAAGAAGTTTTTAACATACAAATTAAGAATCCGAAGTGCAAGAGAAACAGTAGGAGAAATATCACTGAGTTGGATAAGTGTTCAACTCGTTGAAAAAATTTTAAGAAGGGAGACTGAATTGGTGTGACAACAACTCAGCCATTAGTCTCAAATATCCGTTTGGATACAATTTCAATATTCATATTGCGAGACATCGCATATGGGAATCGTCTGGGAAGTTAATACAGGTGAGAGAAAGAAGACACATCACATACACATGCTGAGACAAGCTTTGAATATATAATTTTATTTAAGTACTGCAGTCCAGAGATGCCAAACATGTTCAATAAGATATTTACCTCAGGGAAGCTCATGTGAATCTCAACATGGCAAGTATCTACTGCCTCTAAGGACACATAAGTTTTATGCACATCTTAGTTTTTTCCTACAAAGATTCTTCCCTATAGGAGAAAAAGTACTCTTTTTCAAAAGTTTCATCAAGATAGAGCTACACTAAGCCTAGGTAACAAGGAAATTCTTCAGAACTATCTCTTCTGACAAAGCTTTGAATTAAGTACATGAACAACCAAGAAAAAATAAGCTGAAAAACTGACAGCTTACCAATCGATATTCAGGAGCTCGTTTAGGAAGTTTCAGGTAAGTCATGTTCCTGACCTCGAAGTCCCATAAAAATGACGTGTGGTGGATCCACCTACTCTTTGTAATGGATTGTGCATTTCCACCAAACTTGTGGTTACCAAATACATAATCTAAAATAAGACAGCACAAAATTTACCATTAAAGAATGCAAACTTCCTGTGTCATGATGCAAGTCTTTGAGCAGTCCCAAAACAAGAGTGAGATACAAGACATACGCCTCAGCACAGATGCAGAATTGAATACAAATTTCAGGGTAATTAATTGATACTACGCCATTGATAGAAGCCGTACTAGCTGACTTTAACGTAGTTACTATTTTCAAAATATGAACCATGGTAGAACTAGAACAATCGAGGTGGCCTTCTAAGTGGTTGAGAATGTAGCTCAGCTTTTTTAACTCCTTTTCTTTTCAAAGATGAAATTCAATCATTCATAGGATATTCAGCAAAAAATACTTCTCTTTTCTTCATGGGATTAAGAAGAAAGAAACAAAAGAACGTAGAGGAGCTTTTGCACATGCCAATCCAGGACATCAAACAAAGGCATGGGCATCGAACTCACATTTTGCTCATGTCAACAACAATGGGGAACTTGCACATTTTCAATTGTCTATGCAACAAGAATAAGAGGTAAAAGATGGCAACAAGACTGCTCAACATCAATGGGGAACTTGCACATTTCCAATTGTCTATGCAACATGAATAAGAGGTAAAAGATGGCAACAAGACTGTTCAACATGTTTCACTCATCCATCTTCATGCAGTGATGCATTCCTTAAGATGGAGTGCAGGGATTAGTGCATGATGAGAGCCATTCCTGATATTTGATTTAATTAGCATGGATGTATTCTCCAATGAATAAACAAAAATTACTGCTGAGTATCAATTCTAAAACAATGTTCCGGTGTAAAACCTTCAACCAACATTTTGTTTATCATCATTGGATGATATAGAACAGTTTACCGAAAAGCATATACTGGGTCTAGAACCTTGGTTCTTGTCTAAATCATCTTATCAGAGGCTGGGTGTATTTGGTGTACAAGATTATGAAAGGATAGGATAAGATGATATTATGAATAGGATTAGATTAAATAATGTTACACTATCTTGTGTTTGATGTGTGCAAGGATTAGGATATGATTATTTTATTTATTGGTCAAAATTATCTTTCGTCAAAGTTTATACAATTTAAATTATTGATGTAATATTTAAGGGTATAATAAGACATGTAAGTTCAATCCTATGTATTAAAAATAATCCTCTCCACTTTGAGAGGATTGAATCATCCTATGCCAAGAGGATGACTAATTCTCCTTGCAATCCTATCCTTTTCTTTAAATACAAACCAAACATAATATAGGATGATTATTATTGTATCCTATCCATCCTCTTATGCGCCAAACATGGCCTATGCATATAAATTATACAAATGTGAAAATAGAGCAATTTTATAACTAAGACATCATCTAATTTACCATTTTCACGAAGATGGAAATCACCAATTCCTTGAAAAACTTTGCTGTATAATAAGCTGCTCCAAGACATGATTTGTCTAGGAAATGGCTTTAAGTCAAGCACTGCTTCTTTGTTGCATATGAAAGTGACAAATATCGTCCCATGGTCAACGATAACAGTACCTCCCCCTGTAAACCTTCTTATGACAGGAACCTGATCGCGTAATACAGATCCAATTTCAAGAAGTTCAGCAGGTTTCCTATGAAGAATATTTATGTAGCAATATGAATCACTTATGTCCAATATAAGCAGAAGAAATCACAGCACAAGATAGTTTGCAAGGTCAAGAACTTTGAGAAAGCCAGATATATTTTAACCAAGATATGCTCTTCTTGAACATATCAAATTAACAGCATTCTTAAAGAGCGTCCACTTTGCTAATTGCTTACTTTTAATTAGAACACATAAACAGATAAAGGGTTTACCATTGAAGTGTTATAGCTAGAATACAGAACTGAATTTCAAATTTCTAAAACCAGGGTTGATGGATACTCCTAAATGAGATTTAGATGTTAATCGAAATTGGATTCACTCATTCTTGCTTGGTAAGAATCTGAAAAGTTATGGTATATTTGTTCGTCATTCAAGTGAGTCATACTCTTTGTTGTAATTGCTAGTTCCAAACTGGAAAGCTACCATTTAATATTTACCATAAGTTTAGCTAATGATTAATGGCCATTCAACAAACTACAGCACTAAACTGAATCAACTTTAACAAATTACAGGGCATAAATTTAAAAAGAGAAGAAGGAAAATGCAGGTAAATAAAAGAACCAAATACCTTACCCTGAAACGCCCATTACAATGGCAGGATCACTAGTGCCATCATTGATGATGCACCAATTTTCTGATGTGGTTCGAAGCAGTTTCTCCTCTATATGTAGTTGCTGCAAGATGGGCAATCCTTTGAATCTCATAAGATTCATCATTGGAAGGCCAATGTTTCTGGTCTGAGGGATAAGCATTTAGAAGCAGAAGTTGAGTTCCTATTTCTCCTGCAAGAAACAGATACAATAAATATTCCTATGATTCTCTATTTCCCCCACCTTGATAAACAGTGGGAAACTTTACTTGAACCCAAAAAAGGGATTCATTGTTGCTAATAGTATAAAATTTTATGAATTTGGATCAGAATTATTATCTTTAAAAACCCAATTACAGTTAAGACAACAATAAACAAAGAAATTTGATTTCTAAAAAATGGGTTTGAAGCATTACCTTTCAAATTTCAGCAAGGGTCTTTCACTGATACAGCAGCTCCTACTGTTTGGCAGACGGCAGATTGAGCCTTGAGGCCTGAAGCCAAAGGAATAATATAAAGAACCCAGATCCTCTGGAACTGTCAATAACAGAGAGAACAGAAAATAAATAATCTTCACCCCTGTTTGGTTAATGGAAAATACCAGGAAAAAGAAAATAAAATCCTTGAATATTATATATATATATATAATTTTTTTTATTTGGGAAGATAGAAAAAATTAGGAAAGAACTTACGGATTAAAAAATATTTCTCTTTAAATTTTATTTGTCTATGAATATGTATCCGTACAAATAAACAAAAGAGTTTCAGTCCTCTTTTCTTCATTTTTTTTTCTTTTTTCTTTGATATTTTCTTTTTTTTTTTCTATTTTTTCATGATCAAAAGGTTGTTTAATAAATTGAGAAGATTCAAAACTGAAAATTTAAATATGACTTTTTAGTTTTAAAAAATTTAAATACTAAATCTATACTACAAAATTATTTAATATTCTACTAAAAATTAAATATTTAATCATTTTTATTATTAATTTATAAAATATAGATATAATTTTATAATTATTTTTAATTGATGAAAATAAATAAATAACTTGAAATTTAACCCAAATAATTCACCTAATTTTCTTATAAAGTTAATTTCTATAAGATTGAAATATAATTTTCATCACGTATAATTTTTTTTCCAATTTCCCTCTTATATTTAAAATAAAAAATACATAAAATAAAATATTGTTGTAATTAATTTTTTTAAAAAAATATAATTGACATCATTGAATTTTAATTTTGAATAATTTATCAATAATATTATTTTATTTGTAAATCCTGTAATCCTAAGGTGTTATTGTCAATTAAATATTTTTAAAACTATTTATTACTCTTTCTTTTTCATTTTTATGAATTTATACTAACTAATACATCAATTACTAAATCTAAAATCTTAACTTCATTACTTAAAATTAAAATAAGCAGTGTTTTTTTACTTCAATAGAATATCTTAATTTTACTTAATCAAGTTGGATAATATCAATACATATCTATTTAAGAGAAATTATTTTATTTTTTTATTAGTGAAGTTTTTAAATTTTATGAGTAAGATTAATATAATAACACATATTATTAGAAAATTTTAAAAAATTATATATATTAATATCTTAATTTTATTTATAAAATTAAAAAAATTACAATAGAATTCACCTCTGTCCTTTGAAAAAAAAATATCGAATCTTTATTTCTCAAATTTAAAAAACAATTAAAATATAAAATCAAACAAATAAAAGGAAAAGGCGAGAAAGAGAATATAAAAAGGCCAATATTAAATTCAACTAAGGTTAAGTTTGGATCGTATGCATTTTGATATAATATAATTAAATTCATCGCATCAATTAAATTTTAATATCAATTTAAATAAAATTATTCAATATAAATTTTTTATTAAAATATTTTTTTGATTGGAATTACGACAAATTTTTTTCAATCACTGTTACAATATCTTTTATTATAGTTTCAATCTACTCATTCAAAGCCTAATACATATTATTAAAACCGCAAAACAGAGTATGGAATGTTGGAGGTTGATTCATATCAGCCGAACACTCTAAAAAAAAAGGAAAGAAAAGAAAATCATATCAGCTAAAGCTTCTCTCCATAACTTTGATAAATTCATTAAAATCAATCCGTCCATCTAAATTATCATCAAAGCTTTTGATCATTCTTTTGCAGTCCTCTTCCGAAGCTTCCATGAAACCTAACAAAAACAGGACATTCCCTAAGTCCTTTGCATCTATGAACCCATCCTTGTTCTCATCGAACACATCAAAAGCTTCTTTAACTTCCTTTATGCTTGGCTCCTCTTCCGCGAACAGCCCAGCAATTTTATCTGTACTTTCATTCTCTTGAATTTCGCAGCTTCCTCCTTGGATCACCTTTTTCAATTCTAACAAAGTGAGATTATTTCGATGATCTTTGGTTTCTGTTTGATCTCTTGGTGATTTAATCTGATGATCAGCTGCATCAATATTATTGCTGTTGCTGCAACATTTCTCAGTTGGACGTCTGGTTGCAGCCCAAGCAGTCCAAGTACAAGAAGGGATTCGCAGGAAAGATTTGAAAATACTTACCATGCAATGAAAGCTTGAAAAGAAATCCTGCAGTAAGATCACCATGTTAAGAATGACAAGTAACAGGTTGATTCCACACAGTAGAATCTGGTCGGTTGCTGATGATGATGACTTCTCTATTTTCTTTGAAGAAGAGGGTGCAGTGAATCTTGACTCTATAATAATGAAAGAGTAACAACAGTCAGACCTAACCTGCTTTATCGCTGTCTTCTCCATTTCTATACAAACAAAGGAGGAAGAACAGAAAAATGTTGTCATCAAGTGTGTATTGATGATTTTAGTGGCAGAGATAGTTGTGTCTATGTGAAAAAATTCACAGCGGAATTAATGGAATTGGGAGTGTGGATGACACGGAACTGCCGTGACACATTTATATACATCTAGAGAGTTCAATTTTCTTGGGTAAGCAATAATGGGGAAAAGACGCGGAAAAAAAACAATGCAGGAATAATCATCCCCAATTTCCACCATTAACGTTCTTGTTACTTAAATGGTTCAACTTGCCAACTTCATAGCAACTTCCTGGTCTTTGGGACTAGAAATGAGGAAAATGGTTAGAATGTTGTATGCATCAAGTTCATCGAAATTTCCAGGGAGATAAGGTGTTTTTTTTTTTTTAAATGATTTTTTTAAAATAAAATTTTAAAAAAATATTTTTGAGAAAAAGTTAAAATTATCAATTTTCATTGAAAATAAATTTTTTAAAAAATATTTTCGATGAAAAATTGAAAGTATTAATTTTTCTTAAAAATAAATTTTTTAAAAAATATTTTTAGAATGTAAAATTAAGCAACTTTTTAATTTTGTATGTTTTTAAAGCTAGATGTATAATTAATATTTTAACAAACTGATCATTGTATTTAGCAATATAATCGTACTCAACATGCCACGTCAAATTTCATATCATTTTAATATCACTGTCATATTAAAAAATAGTCTTTTTTAATATATATTTGATTATTGAAATTTTTTATATAAAAATAATTAAACATTTTTAATTAATTCAAAATATATCATACATAAATTATATGATTAGAGTATGAGATACAATGAACGAATTAAACAAATATAAATTATATAAAATATATAAAAAAAATTATGAAAAAGTGTAAATCTAAATTAATTTTACACCATGAAGTAAATCGATCCCTCTTCATTAAGAATATACAACTTACATTGACTTTGCTCCTCCTTAGTGAAGTTCAAAAGGAATGGACTCAATTATTAATGATAGAGAAACGAACATTGTTATTAATATACAACTCAATTCTTTTTTTTTTCTTTTTTATTTTTTTTGCCAATGAGATATTCCTTAGTAAACTACCACTTTGTGATATCTCCCCAAAGCATGTTCATCCACTATAAGCACTAACTAGATCAGCCAATTTTGTTAGAGCATGACGACAGAAAGGATGAAGTTTCATGGATTTGGACTTAAAAAAGGTGTTTCAGTGCTGCATGATACACAAATGCAACTAGCAAAAATCAGAATAAAACGTGGAAAGTACTAATGCTGAAGAAGGAGTGCAACATGGGATGATCACCTAGCATCTTCATCAATTCTAGAATCCTATTCGTTTCAAGAAATTAGCCTCGAAAGGAAGCACTAACAATGGGTGGCGAGAGAACCAGTAAAATGCTTGTATTATTAAAATTCCCATCATTTATATACAAATGCATGAAGCTTTTATATATATAAAGTTTCCAGTAATTAGGAATCAAGGAAAACTAATCTCAATAACTATGCCTAAATAAAATGAAAAAGCTAAGCACCATGAAATTCTCTTTTAGAAGTATAGATAGTGAATTTTGAATAGGATGACTTAGAGGTATAAATGATATATTATTACTCATAAGTTATTCGGATTCGATTTAAATAAAATTCGAATTCGGCTCGATTATTATCGAATCGAACTCGAATTCGAATAGCTCAACTTATGGATTAACGAGTTCAAGCATTTTTATATTCGATTTGAATAATTTACGAGTTTAATCGAATTTTTTATATTTAAATATATTTTTATTATTTTAATTAATAAAATATCTCAAACTTTAAACTCAAGCACAAATAATCGAATTTTTATCAAATATAAGAATCAAACTTTTTTTTTACATATTAATCGAGTCTAATAAAGTGAGCTCAAGTAGCTCGATTTATATATTAAGTTGAGTTCAAACTAAAAAAATAAAATTTGAGCGAGTTCGAACCAAGTTTTGAGTCACGAATTTTGAATTAAATTCGAATTTGAACTTAATACTGTCTCGACTCGAACTTAATCGATTACACCCTTACGATGACCAAGCAATAATTTAAAATATCAATATTGTTTCAAGAATTTAAAGGTATGAACAAAAATATTAACAAAGAAAATGCAAATAGATTGGAAAATAGCTTAGTCATTAGCTTGTGCGTTATTAAAATAGGAAATTATCAGTACCAACTTAAATTACCTCCAGGCGCAAGCGGCAAACAACCACATTCTTGCAATAAATTTTATTCATTTGAGTACCACGTGGCATCCAATGAATTCTTTTTTTTTTTTTTGAGTTGGATTTAAATTAAAAGTGTGGGATAACTTTTATATTTGGTATAAATTATTGAATTTAAAAAAAAGGGATAGCACTTAGAAAAAAAGAAAAAAAAAAAAAAAACAGAAACACATCTGAGACAGTATGCTTTAATACATTTCTTTACTAAACAACTACATTATGCATAAAGTTTGAAATCAAGACCACTTACATGGAGACAAATAATCTTATCAATTGATCCAAACTATAATTTTTTTCATAACACAACGTGTTTGACAAGTAAAACAAAAGAAAATAGATTGATTGTGTATAAACTATAAGTCACTAACAGATTATCACATGATTAATAAGTAAATTCGAAAATTAAAAAATTTCTTAAAAATAAATTAAAATCAACTTTTATTATTTACATTTTAAGATTTTTAATTTTTTTAAAAATTTGCTTTTAATGATGTGATAATTTATGATTTAATGACAATGTATAAAGTTTATAAGCATAAAATAAAATTAATTTATTATTATCATTTATGGAAATTAAGGAAATGAAAAAGGAAAATAATATAATACGGTTTAGTAGCACTTTCCCATAGGGACAATCATTGTGGATGAGGACTTGTTTAATTGGGGTTTCGGGGAACATCAAAGGAAGTTGTAAGTTGTTAAAAGTTATTGTAAATTTCACGCGAGACCAAGAGTTTAACTATAATTGCATACACTATATGATATACTTTCCGCGCAAGTACCTAATGTCTTTGTTCGAATGTCGCAAGCAATTGAGACATTCATATTTGATCATTTCCCAGAAAAACAAATTCAAATATTAGCTTTGTTTTTTTGAATTGCAGTACTTTTTATCAGGACTTTCGAATTAATTAATAATAAATCCCAAGACTTTATTATTCTTTCTACGGTTGGATTCATTGAAGTTCACGAGAAATTGACTTGATACTTGTGGTATAATTATTTATTTATTTATGGATAAATTTCGTATGTACTTTCGTGATATACGATTTTTTTACTTATATTTTTGTGATAATTTTTTTTTACTTACGGATCACTTTCGTTATAATACAGATGCCTATTTTATCTTAAAAATCGGGTATTATGAACCGATTCTCAATTCTGTTCGGATATGATGAAACACTTTAATTAAATGTATAGAGTATTTTCATATCAGATCGTTTTAAATTTTATTAAATTTTTACTTTTATTTTAATTTATTATTATTTTATTTCTTTGTTCTATTTTTCTTCTTTCTGCCCCAAAGTCCCAATACATTAAAAACACCAAATTCCGGTCACGTCCTTTGCCTGACTTTGAAGCCGAAATTTCAACCCCCACTAGCCACCTTGCCATAATCAAATTTACAGAAGATCAAACTTTGCAAAAAAACCTTTCGGTGGCTTTTGAAAAAAAGTTCCTCGATCCCAAATTTTTTGGGATTTGGCTGCTATTCAACTGTATAAATTCCTTTCAAATTAAGACAGAAAAAAAATGAACACAGAGATAAAAATAATTTTCACAGAAAAAAAAACCATTTGACAGAAGAGCCCTACTGCCATTCTGCCTACCCTAAAATCACACACACAACTAGAACCAAAAAAAGGCCTAGCAGAAATTCTATCCACATCTTCTTACGAGGAACCAGTAATAAAAAAAAAATCAAAAATGAAAACCTCGATTTTGGGTTTTTTTTTTTTTTGGAAAACCATTTGAAGATTAGTGTTTACTAGATTGAAAAGAGTATTTTGAGATTTTTGAGAATTTTTTTAAATCTTTTAAAATGGCTGGAATCTGGGTTTCTTTGAATTTTTTTACTACCAGAATTTGAGATATTGGTCGGAATCTGAAATATTTTAAAAATTTTGAAGATACCAGCACACGACTACGTGGCAATAGTCAGTCGGACTCTGGGTAAACATGGCGATTGGTGAAAGGAGGAGGATTTAGAGAGTGAGGCTAAAGGAAGAGACAAAGGGTGAAAAGAAAAAAAAAAAAATTCGGCCCTTTTATAGTCCCTTCAAAACGACGCCGTTTGCAGATCTTTGTCCCGCGCCCAACTTGCGCTAGATTTGCATGTTGACTTGCATGAGACCTAACATATTTGTAAGTTTTTTTTTTTTAATTTTTTGATTTGATTTAATTTTATTTTTTTAATTTTTATTTTTATAATTATTAAAAATTTTAAATAGCTATTATGAATAATAAATTTAATGAAAATATATACAAAATTTAAAACTAGATAGCAATTGTTACTATGGTTATAAACGAATTAAATATGAATAAACGAATGTATGTATGTGATTTGTTCATTTATTTGTGGAGGTATTTGGATTGAATTATATTCGATAAGAAAATTACTCTATTCGTTAAAGCTCGGTTCGTTTAAATAATAGGATATTCACATTCAATTTATGTTTGTTTCGTGTTTAATTCAATTAAGTTAAATAAATTTATTTGTGAATATTAAACAAATATATTTACGAACATATATAAATAAATATGTTCATAAACAATAAATAAAGTTTAATTAAATAAATTTAAACAAACAATTTTTAAACGAATATAAACAAACCCAAACAAATATAAATAAACTTTAAAATAACATTAGAATGAAAGATAAAATTGTAATTTTGTTAGTATTATTATAAACAAATAGCAAACAAACAACATACAAACAATAAACAAATGAATTTTAAACAAATTTTAAATTAGCTTACTCACGAATATAAATGAACTAAACAGACCTCTGTTCATATTCGATTCATTTAATAAATAAATATAAAAATATTATTCAAGATCATTTATTAAACTTAATAAACAAATATAGATGAACAAAAATCCAACATGTTCATGAACAATTTATTGAAAGCTTTATTCGTTTATGCTCCTAATTGTTACCAAAAATTAAAAAATAAACAGTGGTTAAATTCCAAAAAAATAATTATTAAGGAGAATGGAAAGAGTTCTATTTTTTCTTTACTTTTTATAAGTAAAAATATTTTTTAAGTATCACCTTGGGATAATTTAAGAAATTGTTTTTTGCAAATAACAAAAATTTTACAAATAAACAAGTTAAAAAATAGTAAATTGTTTAAATAAATATTTTAAAATATAATTTTTTTAAGAAGACAAAAAGAGATCAATTTTTTTTAATTATTGAAAGTAAAAATATTTTTAGACGTTATCAAAGAGTTTGGATAATCTTAAAATTATTTTTCTAAACAAAGATTTATTTAAATAGCTCAAAATAAATAAAAATAAATAATAAAAGTGTTTATTTAAATCAATATCTTAAATAGAAAATTTTAAAGGAAATAGGAAAAGTCTTATTTTCCTTAACTATTTTCAAGGAGATATTTTTGAAAATCTTTTAAAATGTAATTTTTTAAAGAGAGTTGAAAGAGGTATTTTTTTTTTTTAAATTATTGCAAGTAAAAATATTTTTGAATTTTGTTAAAAAGTTGAGATAATCCTAAAATTATTTTTTTATAATAAATATTTATTTAAATAGCTCAAAATAAATAAAAAATAAAAAATAAAAGATAAAAATGTTTATTTAAATAAATCTCTTAAATAGAAAATTTTAAAGAAAATTGGAAATATCTTATTTTCCTTAATTATTTTCAAGGAATTTTTTTTTAAGTTTTACCAAAGAGTTGTAATAATCCTAAGATCAATTTTACGAATGAGAGTTTTATTTAGATAATCATGTAAAAAATAAATAATTATAATAATTTGTAAAAATAAAATAAAGTAAAATAATCAAAATTAATTTAGAATACTTTAAATCGTACATGTTGTTTGTAAATAAAACACTTTTGGATGAAATTTTTGAAAATTTTGTGAATGGTTAATTTTTTTAAATTTTCTTAACGAGGATATTTTTTGTAAATTCTATCAAAGTGTTAGAGAATTTATATAATATTTTAAATAATAAATTTTATAAAAAATAAAATAAAAATTTTGATGAATAGACTTTAGGAAATTAATTTCAATATCAAAAAGACCCTATTATCAATACTAAAAGGATAAAACATGTTTAATTTGTATCGTTATTTGAATGGATAATATACGGGTATTAATAATTTTTTTACTCGCAATTGTATTTTCAAATCTAATCCTAATTTTATAGATTAAAATATCTTTTAGTAAATCTTAATTAATTTTATGATTTTCAACAAAAGATGATATTTTAAGTGTCCAATCATACTTTATAAAAAAGATTAGTGATAATTTTATAAATTTTCATCAAATATAGCAATCAAGTTTCCTGAATGAAAAATCACTATGATAATAAAAAAAAAATAACGATGTAAAAAATCAATATGATTTTAATGAAATTATAACATTACTTTTACTTTTATTTTTGATATCGTTATCGACTAATAATAATGAAAATGACTCATAAAATTATAAATGAAAAAAATTCAAAAAAAGTATAAACAAAAAAAATAAAAATGTGAAATATATAAGAGGTTTATCCCTTATTTATTACGTGCATGTGTGTATTTTAGTAATCTTGTTACTTTAGATGCCTTGTATATAAAAGTAAAAGCCTCCATTAAGGCCGATAGGTATTATCTTTTCACTCTTTACACATTTATTCATTTACTTTGCCTCTCTGTCTAATAAAGGTACTATTTTACTTAAAGATTTTCAAGATTTAAACTTAATCATTAGAATTAAAAGTTCAATACTCAATCAATAATAACTATCGATGATATACTCTCCTTTCACTCTTTACACACTTATTTATTTACTTTGCTTGTCCATCTATTCTAAGTGCTGACTTTAACATCGGAGTGTGCATCAGAACACCAACTTTAGTGTCCCTAATACGTGCCATTTAACAGTCTGTATCGTGCCGGTCTTCCTAAGAAAGTCATCAAAAGATTACAACAAATTTGGACATCAATAAGAAGGAAGGCACGGATTGCCATTTTGTATTGCACGGTTACAGTTTGTATGTGATGATAAACCTAACATATTTGAATACAAAGATAATTAGATGATAAATACAATAAGTAAAAAATAGACTAATCTAAATTATTTTTGCTTATCTTTTGACCTTCAGTTGGTATCCTTTGATCTTCGGTTGACAACGGTTTGAAATCATAGCTCCCTTCTATAATCATTTTAATGAATACTCAGAAGTCTTGCTTGTTCATTATTAGGGATATCATCATATCAACCCGTACTGTCAGATCAGGTTTTTGCTCATCTTGTCTTCAATTTGATCTTTTAATAATTATATTTAATTTTAATCTGGTATTAAAATATTATTTTTATATTTAATTTGATTAAATCTGTATATTTATAAATCTTAATTAATCTAATCCAAAACTCGAAATTAATTTAAAATTTTTAATTTAATATAATATTTATAAAATATTATTTTTAATATAAATTATATCTTAATTATATATAAATATAATATTTTATTAAATTAAAATATTAAATAATAAACATAAAATTAAATAAGTAATACAAATATTATATATATATACAGTAAAATCGTGATGATATTACTTAAAATCTGATTTCAATATGATCCTGATTTAAAAAAAAAAAACTCGAACCATCTCTAACCCTACCCTCAATTTAAATAAAAATTACAACACTATCAAATTATGAAAGGTTAAAACTCGTCAAACATAGATGTTGTTCTATCATTGAGCTAAACTCAAATTTAAGTCGCCTAAGTAATGAGTTAAATCGAATTCAAACTTTATAATATTCAATTCACTTCAAAAAAATTTTTAGACTTCCTTTTGTACACTCCACTCTACTTTTAGCTTTTCATTCAGCCGAGCCTCAATTTGTTGAGACAAAATTAATATTGGCATGATATGATTTATAAATAATTAATAAAATTTATAAATTAACAATATATTATAAATAAAATTATTAAAAAAATTTAAATAGCCAATTATTGAATGATATGTGTTGTAAAATTGCAGCTCCAAATGAAAATTATAAATTTCAAGTTATATATAGATTTACTATAGTTATATATATTATAAATTAATAAAATATTAATTAGAGTTTAAATTTTTGTCTTAATTATCTTTGAGCATGTCAATTTATCTATTAAAATTTTAATTATTATTTATAAACCTTGTTTAAAAAAATTATTGTCAACTATCCCTTAGATAAATTGATACATATTGAAATTAATATTTAAAAGATTAAAGATTAAAAAAAAATAAATACATAATATTTTTTTCAATCAAATATATAATAAAATAAAAAATTATAGATAAATTAAGAATTAAAAAAAAAATTGTTTGCATGGCAAATGGTAGCTTCAAGATATTTTTAATTTTTTTTTAAAGAACAAATAAATAAATTGTAAAAGTCTGGCAAATGAAGGTTTGTGTTTTAGACAAAGAAAATATCCAACAAGTTAAATAAAGATCCCTTCCCTCCAAGCACAAGTCAAGACCAATCAAATTCACAACCAGAAAATCCGAAAAAGAAAATGATAATAGAAGGCAATGGCTCCAAGAGCAAGAGACGGTCAAGGTCCCGCCCATCTTCTCCACCTCCTTCACGCTCATCAAAACATACTCCACCATCAGCCTCTTTGGTCGATGCTGAACTGGTGACTGACCAAGAACCATCTCCCGCAATTACCAGTCTCTTTGAAGATCTCCAAATTTCACAAGATTCCACCTTTAACCCCAGGAGCTTTCCTTACACCGTCAAGCAACAATGTTGGGCAAAGGCAGAGACGGTCAAGGGACGAGACCCAGTTCGTTGGAGGCGAGACGCGCTGGGTAACATTGTTTTCAGGAAGCTCGTTGGTTGTCCTGGTTGCTTGTGCCATGACTATGACCACATCATCCCTTACTCCAAGGTACTTCTTTTATCTTTTTCCCCTTAATTTTTCTCTTATGAAAAGTTGTGTTTTTTTCTTTCCTGGGTAGTTTAGAGGAGTTTTTTTGACGTGGGTTTGGCTTGGTTTAGGGTTTTGTGATTTTGTTTTGGGTTCATTTCTCAATTCTAGTTTATGTTTTCTGGGTATTGTTATCTGCTTTTCTCTGTGCCTTTTGTAATTGCTCTAATTTTGGTAATTTTTGTTATTATTTTCTAATCCTAAGAATAGATAATTCTATGTGTATTAACTTTGAAACTTAGATGGCTATTGATTTGTATTGTGCTAAGTTTTTAACTTTTTATTGCACGGTTTGAACTTTGAAGCATAGCTTTCATTTCCACTAAAATTATCGGTAATTGTTTGATAATGCTCCAGCAGAATGTTATTTCTAGGATAATTTTAAGTCATGCACCTTATGATAGAGTAGAACATATTTCAGAAAAATGGTTTCCTGCTAGTAAAAAATGGATATAAAGCAGTAAGGAGAGGAAGAGAGATTGAAGATTAATGTTGATCGTTTGCTCCATTTCTAAAGTGAAAATATAGCTCTGTTTCTTCATTATAAGACTACAATGGCGTATGCGATTACTCAGTTGCAAAGAATTCCATCACTATACATGCTGAGGTTCTGCAGGTGAATCCATGGCTGATCATTTCCCTCAAAGTGAAGGATAAAATTCTACTTCAGCTGGTCACCTCTTTTCTGTTTTTGAATGGAATTTTTTATAGCACTATAGAAGTCCTTTGGCAGAATATCATATTCTGAATTTCTCTGACCAAAGCAAGGCTTGAAGAGCAATTTCTACAGTACAGGAAGCAAAGAAATTCAGTTTCTTTTGGGTTGAGAATGAGCTGGTGGAAGGAATCTGGCATGATAAGTAGCAAAAATATGAAAATTTAGAAGTGCAAACATGGTGTAGAGGATTCTCATAATTAAGCAGATCAAAAGTTGGTGATAAGGTGGTCGAATTCATGGTTGTGGATGGGTCTTGAGGATAGAAGCATTTGAAATGTCTGCCTAGGCTAGCACAGATCAAAACGTGTATGCTTAAGCTGGGCGTGTTCATTAAATTTAAAATTTTCAAATTTTAGATTTGCATATACAAAATGATATAGGTTGCCAACAGATGACCTTCTGAGCCCTTGTGGAAACTGAGGCTAATCTCAAGTTTTTAGGCCATATAACCTAAAGGTTTAATATTTTAAGAGGAGCACAGCATCATGTATTTCTATGGACACTTTCCAGCTATTAACTTTTTTCTACTTTCATTTTTCAGTTATTGAAACTTTTTCGTTCCATATATATGGCTTCCTTTTGTATCATGACCTTCATTTCTATTGTTTGTTTGGCTAATGTTCAATTAATGCATACTAAATAAATTGTTGTTTCTCTTTCTAATAATACTCTCTTTGCTATTCAAAGTCTCAAAGAGTGTCCTGAATTTGCCTCTTCTTTTGAATTCCTTGTGTTCTAAGTCTTTAAATTCTTGTAACATGCATGAAATCCCTAGTATCTTTGTTCTGGATCTGCTGCTTGACTCTTGATTTGAATTCTTTTCATGAATTTCAGGGAGGAAAAAGCACACTGGAAAACTGTCAGGTTTTACAGGTATGAGGTTATCCCTCATATGGCATTTTAAGTTTTCATTTATCTTTTTTTTTTTTCCCCTTTCCGAATGTACTGTTTTAAAATTTTATGGAACCTGCCAAAATAAAAATTTTATTTATTTTTGCAATGAAATGATACGTGTCGGGCTAAGACTCGAGGTCATAGGGTACAGCTGATTTCAGATGAGTCTGCTCAGGGTTGTTGATGTTGTCATGTATTAAGAGAGCCAAGTAGTATATACTTGTACTTTAGTTTAACAGGTTTAGCAGCTACTTGCCTCTTGAATACACTTTATTGACATGAATTGTAGGAACATTTCAATTTGAGGCCAAAGAGTCTTTGATGCTACCTCTATATCTCAGGGCTACCCATTTTCCTCCCCTTAAACTGGGTACCAAAGATGTGATGGCTTGCATGTAGCCCACCCGGATTTACCATACTTTAGTAAAGCCTTTATAAACCCCCCCCCCCAAAAAAATAAAAAAAAAAACTTAGTGCGAAGATGATTTTAACTACGTAATTGAGCATGGTAATGGAGCTTTTTAACTAAATGCATTAAAGTATTGCAATTAGATATACGTATTTTGATATAAATATTTCAAAATGTTTTTGAAAATATTTTTTACCTGCCTCTACCTCAAGAAACTACCTCAGTCAAGTTTGCATGGCATGAGTAGCCATGACAAGTTGAAATTGCCATTTTTTTGTCCTGATAGCAATCAGCAGTGAAGCCAAAAGCTTTAGATAGTGGGGGCAAAAAAAATGACAATTGTAATATTTTTGTAAATATAGTATTTAGGTAAGAAAGAATTTTATAAATGCTGCAATTGGCCTTGATGAGTTTTCAGATACTGAAAGGATTGGATTCTATTATTGATTGTTAATTCTATTACATATTTCTTTCTTAAAATACAGAGATGAAGCAATTATTCATCCACTTCTTCCTTGTTCAAACTGTTTATAGAATTTTTGACAATCTTCATTGCAGAAAATCTCATTTCTGTAATTGTAATACCAACTAGTAAAACTGAGTTAAATACCAGTTACCAAAGGTTGATTTTGTTTTAGCAACTAATGAAAAAATAATGTAATTAATATGGTAAAATACAATAAGACGAAATTTTGATTCAGTCATATATTTCCTAATTGAGATAAGTGTATGGATCCTGAAATTTAGAAGGGGTTGGGGCAGAAGGAAAGAAAGAAAGAAAGAAAAGAAAGTAGCTTGGTCTGGAACTAAAAAAGCTTGCCTTGCTTGGAAAGTGCAGTGGTTCAAAAAACTGCTTTGAAGGAGTTGGAATACACTGAAAGAAGGGTTGCTACTCTAGTGACTCTTTTCTTTATTTAAAAAGTTACTCCAGGTCTTCAATGTGTCATCAGTTTGGGATTTCCAGTTAGAGACCTTAGGTTCAAACATTGGGAAGTGCATGGATTAGAGGATGAGAGAAAGAGTGTTACCTTCCATTTTGTAGTCTAAGGCTTAGTGTAATCCGTTATGTACCATAAAAAAATCCAGTCTTTATTGTGTTGATATTTTCTTCATTTATAAAGTGATAACAAACTCTTTCTATTATTTTCACAAAAAAAAAAAGAAGAAAACTCTTTCTGTTAGTAGGGTTAATCTTTATTTTTTTTTGAAGAAAATTATTTAGAAATAAGGATATAAATAAAGCTTAATCCCAAGGTTTTTCTAATCAAGGCAATTGCCTACACATTCTTGCATGTGCACTGCCTATGATGGCAAATCCAAGCGAAGGATTGTGTTTTAGGGTTGACCAACTCTTTGAGGGTTCAAAATGAGTCTTCTTTTCCTCATTGAGACAGTTCTTCGAAGAGATTGCTGTTTGTATATTAGAAACATTCTAGTCTGTATTTAGCTTCTGAATTTTTGCAGTTAAGTCTTCTTTGATCCCTACTTGTTGGTATCTATGCCTCATTTCCAGAACCAGCTGATGCAGCAGAGGCGAAGCCAGACAATAACCAAAAGGGGGGCCAAACAGTGAATTGAAAAGGGGAAGAGGGGATGCATATTAGTTTTGGTAGGCTCAGTTACTGATCTAGCATGGTGTAAAAAAGTTTTGGGAGGGCTGTGGCCCCTGCTTGCCCCCCTTGGCTCCGCCCCTGTGATGCAGTGAAAACCTGTTGTAATGCTGGCTGTATTCCTTCTAATTATTGAAAAGTTTTGAATTAGTCAGAATTTTTTCTTTTCAAGTTTCTTCCATAATGCTAGTAACTTTTTCTTTTCATGACTAATTATTAGTCCACAGTCCAAGAACCTTAAGAATTGAGAAACTGATGTTATGGATTTTGTCTCAATTACTTTAGGCAACTGTTAATCGATCAAAGGGAAATCGGACTGACTTGTCGAGAGCTGATCTTATTCAGAAAAGTTCTTATTGTCGAGTTTCAGGTAATGCAGTTTTTGTAGGATAAATGGTTTTTTCTGATATGATGAATACTGGATTTGCTAATTCGAGACTTTCAATTGTTTCATTGAACTCTAGGTCGTGACATGGATCTCATCGAACTTTCAGCTTATGGCAATGTTCGTCACGCGGAGGATTCAGGGGGTTGTAGAATTCAATAATCAAATGTCTGATGCAGGAACTTTTAATAGTGTTGATTCCGGGATGCATAATTGTACTATTAAATTGATGCTTGAGGTCCAAAATGAAATGCTAAAAGAACCTTTTCTTAGTATTATGTAATTATCAAAAGTTTAAGAGAAGTTTTAATTTCTCCTACTGAAATTCAATTTGTTTCTCCCCTCAACTTTCATTTTTCTTTTTTATTTTTATATATAACTAGCAAACTTCTGAAGAAAATTTTACTTTCTTCTCCAGAAAATCTAAGTACTAAAATATTTTAAAGAGTAAATTTCACTCCGTAATCCCAAATTTTTTATGGGGTTATGCATTAATTTTTTTATATTTAAGATTATCAAAATTAAATATTAATTATTGAAATTAAGAGTTCAATTCTCTTTGTATCAGACCACGTGACTTTTTGGGGATACTTTCAAGTGGGATTAGAGTCAATTTTGCTTCCCAAGGAAATGAAAACACAAACCAAACTTGGAGCCCGGACCAAGCAACATGATGACATTAAACGTAACAAAAAATCTACAATTACCTATAGCAGGAATAATAAAACCATTGTCTCAGAAGGATTTATGCTCTACTTTCTACCAAGTCCTGAGTCCCCACTTCCCACTTTCACAAGGAAAAGAAAGGCAAGAAGTTTGTTTCCTCTTTTTCTTTCTTTTTGTTGGAAAAGGGTAGCTTCAATCACATCCACAGTTTCTTCCTTACCAATGCTTTTTCTTTTGTGTCGACAAACAGTTGTTTCCCTGTTTTTGAAGCACTTCTTCTTCACGCTAATGTTACAAAAAGAAACATAAGCGACAAAACTGAATTTTCCCTATGGTCATGCTTTAATGGAACCTTTATTGAATGCCATACACGTGTCCCACGAAACCCATAGTTATGGAAAAAATGATTGTGCATTTTCTTGGTTGAAAAAAGCAGCCTAAATTTCATATGGAAATTATTGTTGGAAAAGGCTTGCTTTTTGACTTTGTTGTATCCCCAAATGTGCAATTGCTTTTAATTGACCAATGAAGTTAAGTTTTCTGGCCTCTTTCCAGGTTCAACTCCAAATCAGGGGGTCGTTTTTTATCTGCTTTTGGAGGTTGGTTTTTTCTTGATAGACAGGTTTCCATTGCGATTAGCAGTTTCTGGCGAGAAAATGGCTTAAAAATGTGCTGTTAACATCATCACTTTGCCTATGTATATCCACTTTATAGATTAAACAACATTAAAAAGCACTAGATTAAAGTCAGATTAAAGAGATAAGTTGTAGTGGGAGGTTGACTCTGAGTTCCAATATTTCGAGTTTTACTTTCATATTAAAGTCAACATAAAGTAATTGGTCATAAATGTTCATGCCATACTGCATCTATGCCCAGATAACATAAAAGAAGTGGAAAGTTGCTGGTTAAAGTCAGATTAAACTAATTCCATATCGATAGGATCCATTTTCAGCCACTAGGAGAGCAGGAAGACCTTCCATGGAAAACAAGTTTTACCTACGCGGAGTCAGAGGGCTGAACCGTGTTGTTGGTGCGAGCTGTTTTGACAAGAGCAAGAACTTGAAATCATAAGGTCATAGGTCAATTAGTAACAAAGGTATTTTTATATTTATTCTCCGACATTTAAATTAATACTCTAAAAATGAAAAATAAGGAAATTAAATGAATGGACCAAGCACAAAAGGGATTATTTATACTTATAAGATGGTAGAATTATGTTAGGGTATCCGATTCTGAAGTAATGTATTAAAAATTAATAATATTGATCTAACTTGATCTCATAATTTTAAGGTCATTGAAAAAATAACAAGTTAACGTTTTCATGTACTTTCAAGTGATAAGTTGAAGTATTCGAACTGATATGATTTCGAGACTTTAAGTCTACTTGATGCATTAGCTTAAGTCAAAATAACAAAATTAATTTAATTTGATTGGTGATTCACAATTTAAAATAAAAAATTTATTTTACTCTTAACAAGTTAACATTTTTATGTGCTTTCAAGTGATAAGTTGAGGTATCCGAATTAATATGATTTTGAGACTTAAGGTTTATTTGATGCATTAGCTTGAGTCAAAACAACAAAATTACCCTCATTTAATTGGTGATTCACAATCTAAAATAAAATATCTATTTTACTCTTAAAGATCATAAAATACCCCTAATACATGTCATATGACTAGTTTTTATGAATTCGAATTCATCGAGACAAAATTTATGGGAAGATTTTTAGTTAAAGTTTGTAGGATTTTTTTTTAAATGATTTAATAAAAGCTTTAATAAAAAATTCAAATTGATAGATTGATAAAGTTTAATATGAAGATCAATATTATGTTAAAAAATTACTAAAAAATATTATTTATAATTTAAATTTGATTAATTCTTATTTAACAATAAAAATTCTATCAATATTTTTATTAAAAATATTTATCTTAAAATAT
The DNA here is from genome assembly GCF_002303985.1 of Durio zibethinus. The sequence continues at coordinate 23,010,226 of NW_019168381.1, read as the reverse complement.
ATATAAATTTATTAAAAAAATTTCAAATTTTTTTAAAATTTTATACACCTGATTTATGTAACGAAATCTTTTAATTTATAGGTTTTGATTTTTTATTTTAGTTTTTATTTAATCATTTTTAATAAGAAATTTAAGGAACTTCATCTGAGATGAACTTCGACCTGTTACATTTTTGCCATAATTAGAATCACTTGCATGGTTTCAAGTTTTAGATATGCTTGTTGATGCCATGAGGTGTAATCTTAACAATGTTGCTGGCTTACAATAAATCTGATAGGCTTTTCTGTCAGTTGACGGCTTTCGGCATGTTGGTTTAGGTTCACAAAGCTGATAGTTGTGCCTAAGGAAAGAAAGTAGCCTTGAATTTATACTCTACTTAAGTCATCCAAATAAGTAGTTTTACCTTTGCCACTTAAACTCTATATCCAAAACTAACACGCTTCTTGTTCCTTTCATTTCATTCATAACTGTGCCAGCAGCCCACTTTAGGTGCCAGTTAGGAGGGAGATTTCAGTCATTCAAGCAGGAAAGAACACTTAATGGCACATGGATGAAAAAAATTGGGCAATTGCTTTCCTACAAAAAGAAAAGAGCAACCAGGAAAGAAAGCAAAAGCAGCAGAGAATGCCAAAAGGATTCATGGCATAGTGTTGATTTGGGTCCCATAACCAACTCATCTACTACACCAAGATGTGGCTTGTATTTGCTGGTTGCTACAAAATATCTAAACCTTTTTTCCTGCTGATGGACCAGATTTGATGTATCCATTAGGTGCTTGCCAAAAGAAAATTAGATGAATAAATTTCAAGGGTGGACATAATTCTTGTATCATTCTTTATCAGTGGCAAAAACGCGTTCCGTGTTTTTGTCACTAGTTAGAGCAACCAATCAGTCTATTAACAGCAGTTCATCATCAACTACTGATCTTCAATCAGTCTAAATAGAATACGATTTGATTTGGCTTCTCACTGCATCAAAATGGAGCATAGTTGCATTCTGCAAAACTATTAAGATTCTGGAATTATATAGTTCAAGATTTCAAGTTGGTTGTATTAATTATTGACACTGCACAAAGTATAAAGGGGGATTTTGAAAAGAAAAGGAAATGGAAGATAAAAAGAATGTGAGAAAAAAAACAAATCAGGGAACTTTATCTAAGCATTCTGCCTTTTGTGCAAGTTGTTTTGGGTCCATTAGTAAGTGAAAAGGAGAGCTGCTTCGCCTGTTGAAAAAAATTCAAGCTTATCTGGAACGGAAGGGAGGGCCTAAAAAGTAATTCAATTTTTGCTAGGCACAATATCCACAATAGTCCCCACCAATGTCCCCTTCAGCAGTATTTGTTGCATGGCTATTATCAGTTGCTCAGCTTTTGGCACCATCAGCCACAATTAACTGCAGTTTGAATCCTTCCATTAGAACAAATTTCCTTGTTTCTCTCTTCACTGTCTATTATAAATCTGTCCCTTCTCTTACTTCCATCTCTAGATGCCCTTTTCAGCAGCTCCAATAGATGAAAGGAATACCGATCGGCTCAAAGGGAAGTATAGAAAGCAGTATGGATAATGAGGAAAAAGACTTCCACACTTCAGCTTCAGTATGAAAATTTAGTTCAGTGCATCTAGAATTTGGTAAATGTAAAGATTTTTCTCCAACTCCATCACAATATCTTACATATATAAAGATGTGTACATGAATACAAACTGAGCAAGCTAAGTAAAAACAAAAGGCACCTGTTACTGTTTATATTGTTACAAGAAGAGAATTAGTTTCCCCGAGCTTCTCTCATCCTACTGAGAAAAAAAAAAAAAAGAGCATTAAACCCTCCTCTGTCTTCATCTGAATTAGCTGTCTAACTCTTTATCTTTAGCAAGCTTGTTATCGAACTGATCTGGTAAGTGGTTCAAAGTTTTTCTGGCCTATATCAAGCACCTAGCACGCCACCAGTTCAAGAGTTCTCATGGAAGTTGAGAGATCTAGACAAGGCTGCAGGGTTTGCTCTCAATACTGGTGATGCTTCAGCTATATGATTCTTTTCATCACTCTTTGGTTGGAGGGCCTTGAAAAGCACTCCCCTACTAAGTGATTCATTCTTAATCCCAAGTGTCGCCCATATGGAACTCTTTGCGGCTTCACTTGGATCATCAATCCTTAAAGTTTTGGGAACCAAAACGCATCCATTCTTCTGTTTGGATGGCTTTTCTCTTTCTGAATCATCGAGTTTAACTATGTCCCCTTCCCTTGAATGTTTCCCCAGTGTTGGAGAATTTGGACTGCAGGATGGAGCCTTCTGGTTTGAAGAAGTAGAATACTGGGGAGACAACCAAGGAACGTTCCAAGTGCCTGGAATACCACAGTTCCAATAAGCTGCAGCAGGATAGAATGACATAGGAAATCCCGATGGACAAAAAGCAGGTGGAGGCACTGCAGAATTCCATGGATATGGCCAAGGAACACCAGCTAAACAAGGAATTGGGGAAGGGAAGCCATTAATATTCCCCATTATTGTTTCTTGAACGCAACTTCTACCTCCTTCCTCATTTGAGTTTGAAACTGTGATAGAAGATCCACTTGAGCAATCATCACCATTTTCCCCTCTGCATGGAACTGAAATTTTGTGTTCTTCAAGACCATGAAATCCATTTCGGGTACCATTCAGAACCTTTTTCTCCCCAAGGTTTAAGACAGAAGCCATGGAATCACAAATGGGTGCATCTAGGCCAAAGCTAAGTACTCTGCCATTGCTTTTTAATGCAGGGTGAAGTGCTCCATTAGGAGCATCAATTCGAGCTGCTTGAAGAGCCTCAGAGATAGAGATGTGACGATAATGTGAGGTAGAGTTCTTATTCTTGCGGCGCCCAGCTCCCACTGGCACATTCCTCATGGTACCACCTGCAGTCCAGTATCTTTGACAGGCTTTGCAGAAATGGCGAGGTTGATTGATGTTGTAATTATTGTAATAACAGAACTTTGTATCCATGCTATTGCAGCGGGGGCATGGAAGTATTTTATCTGGCTTTTTAAGTGTTTTCTCTTGTAGCTTGGTAGCATCACTTTGTTCTTTATCAGCCTTGCCCGTCTTTGATTTTCCAGTTTCTTCATCAATGGAGGGAGTTTTGGGGTTCACGTTAGACTCCAGTGAGGTTTCAGGATTTGTTGACTCCTCTCGATTCGGAGGAATGTCATCTTCTTGTCTGGTATCAGAGGTCTTTTCCGCTAAAGAATCCTGAAATTTAATATGATTTTCCAATAAGAAATTTTAGCTATATGATCCTATCTCAGAAAGAACCAAGAAAAATATAGAATTTTCTAAGGAAACAAACAAGTAGCCTATGTTGAGGATTCTAAGAACATCCCCCACTCCTTTTTAACAAGTTAATAATTTATCTTTCTCAATCACATGGTTTTTATATAAATGTTAAACGTTTCATTGATATAATCAAGGCCATATATATTAACAACAAATATTCCATGAAGTTTCTAGAAAAATGGACAATTCAGTCACTACAAAGCTACAAATTATCATGATTTTTAACAAAAAAACAATCCTAACAAGGATTTAAAAAGTCAAGATTGAAAACCTAGCAGGGTAGACTTTCAAAGTTAAAGGATCTGTAGCTGTGGAGCCTGGAAGATATTGATTGGCTAACCAGCGCCAAACCAAAAGGCCTTGTGAGAAAAGAATAGACAAAAAACAAAAGTAAAAACAGACATTTGGCAGAAGGAGGACTTCAGAATTCTAGCAGAATGAACCCCGGACAAGAACATAGGTAAATCAGATTAAGCTCGATCCTGTCCAAGAAAAATGAATAATGATCTAAGCATAAGCCGATTGTGACTGGAAAGTAAGTATATCAAAGATCAAAAAATTTGCTGGTTATACTTTTAAAAAAAAAAAGGCAAACACACACAAGTTTTAGGCAAAGATTTTGGTTCTAACTCATCAATTTTCAATCTTTTGTTGGGTAAGTAAAAGGTTGGAGATCAATAGGCAGAGCTCAAAAAACTTTTTTTTTTTTTGGCTGTTAAAATGAAGCATATAAAAGTCAATTAATCGATTAAGAGAAGTTTTGATAATATTATAAACAAAGAAAACTTGAGTGTGAAAATTTTGCTGTAATTGGTAGTCAAACAAAGAATAGTAATTGAGATTTTTAGTCTTCTGTCCTGAAAATTTAATGGTGTCAAACATTGCCCTGAGCCACAAGTAAGTGGAGATATTTCTCTTTTCTTTCTCAACCTTTTTTTTTCCCTCTTTTTCAATCTCCAAACAGCAAAAACTTCAAGAAATTCAAAATACCCAACCACAAGAAATTCAAAAACTCCAAATAGTTTTTTTTTTTTTTTGGTTAAAGAACTTCAAAGAGTAGAAAAAAATGAATAGAAAAAAGCTAGTTCTAGCAAAGCAAGTACGATTCAAATTGTAAAATTTAAGAAAAAAAGTAAAAACACAAAGTAAAATTGACCCACTAATATTTTCACCATTTCAAGAACTGGGTAATCCTTAAATCTACAAAAAATAAAATAAAATCTTATCGAATTCACCCACCTGCTCTGTTTTCTCTTTCTGTTCCTCTTCTTCCATTTCTTCATCTACTACTACAACTACTCTGTTCCCAGACTTTGTCTTGTCAAAGTCATAAACAGAGATGGTTGAAATCTCCTCATCAGCAGTTAAACGAATCTTCTTACCAAACAACTTGATCCCAGCGTCTTTACTTTCTTGCATTTTCTCAACAACCAAACAAAAAACCAAGTAAATGAAAAAACGCGCGAGACAATTCGTAGGGTTTTTTTTTTTTTTTTAGAAATTACTTAAGAGAGAGAGAGGTTTTCTTTCTTTGTTGGCATTGGAAACGAAGTGTTGGAAATGTTGTGTTGGTATCGTTGATGTTTTTGATCCGTTTATATGAGAGGTGGGTGCCACGTCAGCTCCATGGTTTGATTTTCAGCCACAAGTTCTTGTGGCCTTGAGATTTTCTTTTTCTTTGGCTTTTTCTTTAGATTCTGTTGTAGCGTAGGATGGAGAGTTTGTGCAACTAGGAGCTGTTATGTCTGCTTTTGTGACGTGGAATCATTTTATTGGTTGGAACAAGGATAAAAGTGTGCCTGTGATATTTGATTCTACAACTAACTCGACATATCTTGGAGGTTTATGTTGAATCTATAGGTGGAAAAAAGGGAAAGGATAATAAATGTATTTTAATATCGATTTAATTTAATTATTCGATTGAATAATAAAAATAATTTTGAAAGAATTTTGGATTTTAATTAATTTAATTTGATAATGAAATTAATTAAAATTTTAATCGAAAATACTTAAATATCTTTTCCTTTCTTTTTATGAGCACCTAAATTTCATTGTGAGAAAATTTTGATAAAAATGTTTTTTTTTAGTAATTGTTGTTATTTATTCATTCAGTTAGTTATCAAATATAAGTTTTTTTTTTTTTATTTCAAAATAGTTCTACCAATTAGAATATCACATCATGTTATTTCTACTACATTTTATTTTTATTAAAATAATTCATTTTTTATGTTGTGTAATAATATTTTATATTATATTTTTTTGATTAATGTATAAATTGATTACTGAAATATATATGTTTTTATAATTTAACATTTATAAAAAATAAATTTACTATTTGATATCTTAACTTTACTTTCGTGATATATTTTGCATCATTAATTAATAGTATTACAAAAAATGATGATGTGATAAATATTTGACAATAAAATGCACCATGTCTTATGTTTTTATTTATTAATTTTTTGTTACCTAAACATATTATTAATGAAGTTGATGTTTAAAATAAATGATATGATAGAATAAAAATTAAGATATTAAATTATAAATTTTTCCAAGTATGACGTTATGAAAAATGATATAATTTAGGGATCAAATTACATATTAACAGTAATTTTTTTTTAATCTTTGCACTTATTTGTCATCAAATTTACTTAATTTCTAAAGAAGATGCATTAAATACTAAAAAAGTAATATTATGAGCATTTGGTTCCACAATTAATGCACCTATCTCGCCATCTTGGTGTGAGAGTTTAGCACAAATTTCATTTCCTCCCAAAAAAAATAAAAAGTAGTCTTAGAAATCCTATTACTTTCACATATTTTCTTATCAAATTACTAAATTTATTATTTCACATAATAAAAAATAATATTATTAAATTTTTATTTTTACTTTTATTTGTTATTCTATAATGAAAAGCGGCATTTACTATATATTTTTAATTATATATTTTTTATCAAATTACTTAATTTTTTATTTTACCAAATGAAAAACTATTACAACTTATTTTTATATGTCTTAATCATAACTATATAATTTAAGTAAAATTATGAATGTATAAATGATATGTGTTCAAAGTTGTCCAAAAATAATTAGACACTGATAAAATTTATGTTGTCCTAATCATATTATCATTTACTATTATACGAGAGCATTTTACTTACAATAATTATAATCTAATTAAACAATCATAATTTAAAATTATGAGGCGTCCATCAATATTTTATGTAAATCCTACACTTATAAATGGTAAACTTTTATATAATTTTTCATCGTAATTGGATATTTATAATATTGTAATAAAAAAATTATAAGTGATATGCTTTATATTATACTAGATTGTGACTTATGTGATACATAAAATAATTTTATATATTTCATATGTATATACATATAAATTAGTATTTTTTAATTAAATTCAAAATTTCAAAATTTATCATATAAAAAATTTTATATCTCACTAACTTATCATAAAAAATAATTTTTTTTCTAAAGTAAGAAGAAAATGACATGTCTTCATTTTTTTCATTTTTATTTACAATAATATTTATACATTTAAAATTTATATCAAATAAAAATAAATTACATGTTTTTCTTAAAAGAATAAAAACATATATATTACCAAATAATGAATTAAATAATAAAAAATAGACATATTTTTATTTTTGTAACATTATTAAAATTACTTAGTAAAATATAAAAAAATGTTATAAGATGCGTGGAAAAAAAAAAGAAAAATAAATTTAAAAAATATTAATTTTTATAATAACAAACTTGCAATAGTAATAGAATATATCCTGAAAAAAAAAGTGCAAACTAAAAAAATAAATTGTAATAGCAATAGAATTTTAAAAAGCTACAAATAAAAAAATAAAAAAGGATATAACATATTATGTTTATAGTTTTTAATTTGTAGAATAACTCTTTTATGATATTTAAGATTGAATAAATAAGTTTCAAATTAATATTTTAAAAAAATTAAAAGAATATGATAAGTAATAAAAATTAAATCAAAATTTTGGCTTATTTTTTAAATATAAAATTGATAGTTAGAGTTGAGAGGGATATTGGTCTTATTATTTAAAGGTCTAATATAAAAAAATTATTTGAATTTTTAATATTTTATGTAAATTTTTTAAAAGATAATTTAGTATGATACAAATTAAGATAAAAGAATAGTGAGTTTTTGAAATATTCAAATAAATCTATTTTTTATAGTTTTAAAACATGTTGAAAGATTTTCATAATTAAATAATTTATAAAATAAGGTTATCTAATAAAAAATTAAAATTATTCAGATAAAATTCATATTTTTTATTTTTAAAAAACATACCTCTAAATTAATTTGAATTACAATTATAAATATTTAAATAAAATCAAGATTATCCAATTTGTAATTAAAAGAAGATATACTTTAAAAAACTATCTTATATGTCATCTAAATAAGTTGTCCATAGAAGCATTCATTTGACAAATTTTATCAATTGTTTATGTTGGTAGTTTAAAATATTGTGTATCTCATATTGAATAGAAAGATAATTTATATATGATTTAAAAGAGATTACTTATGTTAATTAACTAATTAAGCTAAGTGTTAGAGTAAGTCAAGTCATTTCGACTTACTAGAAGTTTTTTAATGAGTCAGATAATTTTAAAAGTCAAAAGATAGGCACTTTAGCACTTAGAAAACTTGAGCTTGTTTGGCAAATAGATTTAATTTTTAAATCTTTTAATTTTTTTATTTGTTTATTTCAAACTATTACCAATTCTGAATAAATATGTTTTGAACAGAAAAAACATGACTGTTTAAATAAAATTTATTTAAACAAGAAAAAATGATTATACAAAATGTCATAACTTTTTAAATTAGCTTAATAGGTGACTGTTCATTTGTTATAAATAAATATTTTTACTTGACTAATTTCACTACTTCTGATTTAAAGAGTTTTTTAGGCTTTGTTGTATCCTATAGGCATAATTACCTTTAAGATAATATTTTTCACACCTTAAAATCATATTTTTTTTATTATTTTTGTTTTCTTAAATTTTCTAATAATATATATTGTACTATAATAATATATATGATATGATTTACATTCATTCATAATTTCCTCAAATACTTTTAAAAAGTAAATAGTTTCCCTCAAAGATGACATTTAAGAAAAAAATTATTATAATTAATGTATTAATTTTTTAATTTGATGAAAATAATATTATTAAATATAATTTTTTAAAAATAATATTTTAACTGTCCTTAAATTGATGCATTGTCTTTCCTAGTTATTTGAGAACATAAATCATCAGTAAACATGATTTTACCATATATTTGGTCTAATCAATATAGCAAAAAGTTTGAGTGAGAATTCAATTTGAAATTCGTTATTTGAAACTCGTGTCAAATTCTTAAATTTTAATATTTAAGTTTAAATTTGACTATAGATAAAAATTGAATTATTCAAATTAATTTGATTAAACTCATTTATTGAATTAAAAAACTTAATTCTCATACTCGAGTTCAAAATCAATTATTTATATTTGAACTTAAGTTCGAATTAATAAATATAAAAATAAAATAATAGTTTTGTAATTAAAATATATTTAAATATAAAAATTTGATTAGATTTATGAGTTATTCGAATCAATGTTTTAGATACTCAAACTTAACTTACACAACAAATCAAACTACTTGACCTTAAAATCAGTTCAACAATAATTAAATTAAATTTAAATTTTATTTAAATTAAAATTAAATAATTTATGAGTATTGATATATCATTTAAAATCATAATTTTGATTCAAAACTTATTTGATGATGAGAAATCAAAATAATCCTTTTTTTTTTCCCGAGAGAGACCATGATTTAATTCAATGACCGAAACATCAAAGTTTGTAAAAATCCAAAAAAAAAAAAAGAAGGAAAAAAAGTGCTACATTATTTCTAATTGTATTAAAATAAAAAAGAGGGCAATTAATTAGTTTTTATTAGTCATTTTCACACGTGGCATGCTTCTATTGGACTATTTTCCATCTAAACTTCATTCCAGCGCAGCTTCACAGATCGTCATTTAAGATTTGATTAATTAAACGCGTCAGCTAGCCACGTCAGTTTCATACAAATTTCAAAGCGGGTCCCACACCAACAAATCTGTTGGACATTTGAATAGTATTGCGTTTAACTAAGTTGAAACACAGCAAATTCTTCGTGACACATGTTCCTTGTCGGACACGTGTAAATCATCCCTGAGTTTGACACTAGCCAAATCTCTCTTTGGCCTTTGTTTTTCCAGATAGGACACGTGTCCTCTTAGTGGAGGAAGTATTCTTTGTTATTTTAATCTTAATTTTTTTTTATTTTAGTTGATTATTTATAATCAATTTAAATAAAATGGTGAGATTAATTTTAACATGATGAAGGTTGATAATAGAATAAATATATGTTATTTTTAAAATATTCGTATCTATTTAATATTTATAATATTTAAATTTATTTAAATATTTATTTAAATTTAGTATCATTATTTAAATTCGAATATATTTAAATAAGTATTATTTATTTAAATATCAAATTTATTAAAATATTTATTTAAATTTATTATCTAAATATAAAATTAACAAGAATAAAATTTAAAATTCAAATTTACTTTAAATTAATAATAAATAAAAATTATTTATTAAAATTCAAAATCTTATATAAATATAAAATTTTACATATTTTACATATGTAATTGTAAACAGGTAGTGAATTTCAATAAGGATTCGAATATTTATTATTACTTGTTAAAATTTAAATGAATTTAAATATTAAATATCTAAAAAGTTATCCATATTCTATCTAAATATGTTACGAATAATAAAATTTATATATAAATTTGTTAATTATCTATTTTTAATTATCAAAATCCGATGTAAATAGATAGGATAGTAATGGATATTTGTTTATTTACTATTCGATGCCATCACTAGATATAATTATAAATAATGGTGTCAATAAAATTAAAATTAAATATTATAATAATAAAATTAAAATTAATAATAAAAATATATATTTAAATGTAAATGCAACGATAATAATAAGAATGAGTATACCAGTTGATTTCCTCACCTAAAATAGTCTACTGTCCTATAGACACATGAAAAATCTCTTATAATTTTTATTTTTACATTAAGACAGTCAATTACTCTACTAAACCATTAAACCGTAAGATGTTATTTAAATGTACTTGACAATGCAATTAACCCTTAAGAAAAAAGACTAAATTCCATCACACTGTAAGTGCAATGAAATTCAATGCAAATGCAATGAATCCAAATTCACTCTTAAGAGATAAAATGGAACCTAATGCATCTTTGAATCTTTCGGTGGTCTAATTATTGGATTAATTTAATCATACACTTAAATTGGGGGTTTTAAAAATTGATTAAATCTCTTAATCAGAAAGTAACTTTTTGATTAAAGTTAGATTAGATTAATTTGGGACGGTCGCGTGGGCGGTTTAACAGTCCAACATGTGTGCTTTTCTTAATATATGTATTAGGTTAAGTTAAGCTTATGATTTGGACATGTTGATAAAGTTAGGACTGTTGAAACAGTTTGGCAGAGACAATTCTTAAGAATATACTTTATCATCACTTTTTTTCTTTTTTTTTTTTTTTTCTGCATAAGTTAAAGCGACATCATTTGTGGAACAAGAAAGCAAATTGTTCCATTGAGGAATTTAATAAGGTAAATGAGTAGTGAGAATTAAGGTTTCAATTAGATTTAAAAATTTATATATTCATATTGTATTTACTTTGTATTAAATTTATATAAAATATAAAAATTATTTTATTATAATTTATGTTGATGCATTAAATATATATTTTTATTAAATTCATATAATTTTTGTTAAATTCATATTATTTTTATATATTTTTTATATCATTATCATATCATCATATTATATTTAAAATTATCATATTTAAATTTAAGCATCTAAAAATTTAATTTAAAGATAATTACACATTTATTTTTACTAAAAATACTAAGTTTATGTTTCTTTTTCCTACCAATAAAAATAAATAAATAAATAAATAAATATTAAATGCATGAAGAGATGCATATCGTAGTTAATTTCTAGAATGTTCGCGGCGTGTTTTTTTGATTAAGAGGAAGAAAAATATGAGATTTGGAAGTCAAATCTTGCCACGTACTTCCCACTTAAATGAAAAGATGAACACCGCTTGAGACTTTTGCGTCAGATATCACCAAATATAAAGAAAAAAAGAGAAACCAAATATTTGATTGACAAAAGTGTAAGTAAGAAAAAAAAAAGGTCATAAGGAAAAAAATTGGTACCGAAAGTAAATTGTAAAAAAAAAATTTCATTGGTAAAAGTTAAAAGAGTTTAGTAAAAAGTTAGAAGAGACAGGTGGAGCAATTGGTAAAGTGTAAAATTATCAATTTCAGTGAAATTTTGATAAATTTAAACATAAAAAAGAAAGATTTATATTTGTAAATTTTTTTCATCAAGCATCACGCAACTGGGTAGTTTCAAAGATTTAAAATTTAAAATAAAAAATTTATCTTCACACTTCCTAAATTTCTTCTTGGATTCCTCAAAAATTTACTTAATATCACTTCATTCATTGTCATTATCCAATATCCCAACGCCAAAATCTAGCACTCAACAAACATCCATTACAATAAATAGATTCCAAAAAAAAAAAAAAATTCTAAATCCACTACTGCACTCAAGTCAACTTAGGTATAAAGGCTTCAGTTATGTAATATGGAATTATGGAATATATGGCATTTATGAATTAGCTTATCTAGAATCAAGCAAGAGGAATTAGGTTCGCAAGTCCTGGCTGAAAAGTAGTCATGAATATCTACTACGAGGATGGAAAGTAGCCCAATTGAACTAGAATTGAGCTAGATTCTTGTGTCACGTATTGCAAGTGTATTCTAAGTCTCAAATAGAATGTGTGTTAAAGTGAGCTTCAATTTAAATAAAAAGATGACCACTTTGTCTGATAAGTTAGTTTTTTGGATTGAGATCCAAGTCCATAACAAATGATATTGGATCACTTAGAATACTGCCGTGTGGGTTTGGAGCACTACGATGACTAATAATATCATAATCACTCTGAAAAGAACTGTCGCATTGGTGTATGATGGTGTTGGATTTCACACGATGGATTGAATGTTGGGCATCGGTAAAAAGTATAAAATATTAAAATTTATATATTTATATTATATGTTATATAAAAATTATATATTATAATTTATATTGATATAAAAATATAAAATATATTTTTTAATTTTATTAAAATTTTAAATTATATTATTTTTATATTTTATATTTATATCGTATTTTAAATTATTAATTTGAATTAAAAGAACTGTTGTATGATGTATGATGTATGTTAAAGTTATATATTATTTTGGAAGCCCGCGACACCTGTTGTAGATTCTGTCCATCAATCAAGCTTAAGTTGTGCTTGGGTTGGAACTCCAAACACTGTTGGTTGCAGCCGATGAACTAAAAAATCCAGCAGCCTGACCATGTTTGCTTCCTAGCTATATGATTTGCACATGGCGTAGGATTTCTCCTTCAAGATTCCACTTGATCAATCTGAACAAATGAACAATAATATAGATTTCATATATAATGCCGAGCTTTATCCGTACGACATTCAGGTTTTTCTCATATATTGTTTTGTTGGATTAGCCAATCTACTCACAAGCTTAATAGTATTTTTAATTTTTAATTTGCTTTGAGACAAGGCTGTAAACACTACCCATATGTTGCTTATATTTTGCATTTCAGAATTGGAAACTGAACTGCGTCTGAAATTGTGATAGACATTTGTTTTGCAGGTTCATTTTGGATATGTTCAGCTTTGGGCCTTGCTATTTTGGGTCTAGCAAATCTGGAAAGTCAAGCTTATACAACGTTTTTGGATGAAATTTGTAAATTTTTTTTATTAAAATCAATAAAATAAAAATTAAATTAAAAAATTTAAATTGATAGATTAAAAGATCTTATTACATAATTTAATTATGTAAAATTTGAAAATTTTAGCTATATTAATAAAAAAAACATATGAATTTTACTACTTTATTTAAATAAATTAATATATTTTTATTGCACCTAAATAAAGCTTTAATTTTTACTTTGCACCAAACCTGCTCAAGTAATTGCCTAAGTTCAAAGATCTATCTAAATTTTGAAAAGGATTAGATAAAAAATTAAAATCTTTTAACTATGTGTGGGAAAAATTTTTAAGCTCGTTTAAATATTGGGCCCACCTTTAAAATAAGAATTAAAGCTCGAATCCAATCCGAAAAATATAAATATAATTAAATTATTATAATTATATAAATATATATGTAAATTTTTATTTTAATATTTTATTTTTTAAAATATATATATTTTTATTTTATAAATTAGGCTTAATAAGTGGATTTGGGTTTTATTTTTTTTAACATGGTTTGGGCTTAGAAAAATTTTAGTCTTAAAATATTGGGTTGGATAGAATTAAGACAAATATATAAATTATTAATATTAAATATGAATTCGACTTGAATATGATTGGATTCAACTTATGACCACCTCTACTTTATATTTAAATAGGCTTTTAAATTTTAATTTATATCTAAATAAGCTTTTAACCTGTAATTTATACCTAATTAAGCTTTTAATATAAATAAATCTTTTAATTGAAATAAAGACTTAGATAGAAATAAAAGAATAAGAGCTTATTTAAGTATAATAAAAGTTTAAGAGTTTATTTAAATAAAGTAATAAAATTTAAGGACTCTTTTTAGTATTTTAACAAAAAAATTTTAATAAATGTTGAGATATTTTTACTAAAAATTTTGATAATTTTTTACTATTTTATTAATTTTTTTGTTAAACTCTATCATTTTATCAATTTAAATTTTAAATTAAATTTTTTATTAAATTATTAAAACAAAAAATTTTACAAATTTCACCTAAAAAAAACTTCGTCTAAATCCTATCTTATACATGGTATAATATAGCTGATCCAAGACCAACTATTTGCAGCTTCATTTTTTTTTTTTAATAAAAACATGTATAAACATTAGCAACTTTCTATGACTAAATGCATAATAATCCTACTTTTTTTTTTCTTCTTTCCAAAAACCAAATGTAAACATAAACTCGATTTCAACCATTTTTGCCACAACGATCGTACAATCCGCCACTAAATTACATGAGTTTGACTAGCTTTTATTCAAAGATATTATCATAAAGCAGAGAAAATTGTAAAGTGGCTCTTAATATGGGCCAAAGGTGCCATTATTTTATGTATTTTTAAACTTTTATTCAACCATTTGGGTTGTTTCACGGATCAAAGCTTTTGCTCTTCTTTGTTCATAAGTCAACCTTTTCACGGGTGGCTATAAAAAGTGCTTTGCAACATTGTCTATATTTTTAACCAAAATTTTGTCTAGCCAAAGCATGCAATTGCAAGCACTATTAAATTAGCTATGGTTTTTTTTTTTTTCCAAGAAAGAGCAAGGAAAATTCATGTACAGGACGTCAAGTTGCTCCAAGGGTGCTTTTTGATGACTTTTCGATGAAAAGTTATCTTTCTGGATTGACCAAGAAAAGCGGGCACAAATTTAGTTACATATCATCTATCAAAGAACCAGTAATACTAAGGAGTAAAAACTTATGAACAGCTATCGTTACTTATTATCTGAAGATTTTCTGTATTGATTTGAAATATGATCATAGCACTAGATTATTCGAGAAAGATTTAGTGCGCTAGTGATTGTTCCCCTTAGATATCTGATTAAGGCCAAATGATATGACCTTGAATCTCATCTAATACAAGTTCTTCCACCTGTTGAAACCTAAAGCAGCATATGCCATATTGCTACCATAATTAGTGGTTGTAGTCTTTTCTGCCTCCATTTTCTAATCCAGGTTGCGATTGCAATCAAGCCAACTGTTCTAGCTTTTAGGGGATTTCTTGCTTTTTTCATGATACTAACATTTCATGCCTATGCCGGTTCAATTCATTGAACATCGTTAAATACTAATGATAATTCCCGCCATATACCTTAGGCTTTAAATAAATTAAGACCTCAGGTGCTTCCATACCATCATATATCATTCTTTGATCACCTTCCACTTGCACAATGTGCTCCATCTTTACTCACCTTGTGGCTTGAATATAATTTTCATGATATCCCCCTCCACTTAGCCTCAGTGTGTACAGTATGTCTTTTTCTTTTCTATGGTTCATATTTACAGGGTGATAAAAGAAAAGGAGTGAAAGCTCTGCTGAAATTGGATACGCGTTAAGCCCCCACAATTTTTTTCCGTTCTTCTTGTCAACTTTTTGACTTTGGAATTGTGGTTGTCCCCCTCCACCAACATCATAACTGTCTATAAAAGTCTAAGATATAAATGTGTATATTGTGTGGTAGCTTTATAAATATACATTTGTCTACAAGAAAGACTGCTATAGCAAGTCAGCAATGGAAAGCACTCTCTTTCGCCTACTTCTTGTTTTATTGGGATTATCTCACATTATATGCTTGAATGCTGTCCCAGTTACAAGTAAATATTCTGTAAACCATAACCTCTATCTCTTGCCTTTCTTATTCTTATTCTTCTGCATGCCACAACATGTTCATTTTTTGCTTGCAGGAATCGGAAGCCTAATGCGTGGACCTCAAGTTCATCCAGTTCCAGAGAATACTCACCTGGTACTTTATTAACAAAGCAGTTGAAACTTGGAATACATCTTTCTTCTTATGCTAAAAGAATGAAACTCCTGATT
Organism: Durio zibethinus; assembly: GCF_002303985.1. The sequence goes on along the minus strand of NW_019168381.1, from coordinate 22,994,120 downwards.
CTACTTAATGACATATTTCTTTTTCACAGATAACTGCAGAGAAAAGTTCAGAGGCTCAAATCATTAAGGGGAGGGTGTTTGTGGAGCTGAACGATTATCCAGGGTCAGGAGCTAATAACCGCCACACTCCAAGTCCAAGGCCACAATTTAGCAGATGTGCCGATTGTTAGTTTCTTTAAATAGCAGGTGTATGGTTCTTCAAAGCATAGTAAAAGCTGGAATCATGATTTTGATCTATAGCCTCTCAATTTGTTTAGCTTCTTAAATTTGTTTTTCTTGTCTCTTTTTTCTGTGAGTGGAATTGATAAATTAAGTGAGATTTGTGAAGTTAATTTGTATTGAGAGAGAAATTCTGAGTAGCTGTAATGGTACTGAAGAGAAAGAGAAGGAGAGCGAGGACTGAGAACTAATTGTAGCAGATTCTAGTAATATGAATGTTAGATATTTTAAGTCAATTGTTAATCTCCTTATCTAGTTTTATGAGATGGATTATCAACTGCAAGTCGCCAATAAGTCTGACTGCACAAGACGACGATTGTTTCATTTTGGTGCTTCAAAATCTGTCTCATATATCTCTGTAGTCCATCCACCGGCTGCACCTTTATTGTATGTTCCTGCATAAGAAGTGGAAGCTGTTGTGGTTTCAAAAAAAAGAAATCCAAGATGGATGGCTTTGATTGTTCAATGGTTGTCTTTCCATTTAGGAACTGTTCAATTCTCCAGAAGAAGGGGAAGCCTTTTCCTTTGTGTTGCTTGGAGAACAACTGAGTTCTGGCAGCTTGCATTAGACTTCAGCAGTCCACATTCTCAGTGCCAGATTTCCTGATTTTGATGTATGTTTGAGTTCCTGCTTGTCTCTTGTAGTGAGAAATTTAAACTTGACTTGCTCCCTTTCAGCTTCAGCATCTCTTAGTTTTCATGCTCTGATAAGTAAATATGTTCTCACAGCATATTGATCACATTTCAAACGCAGAGCTTAACTCGGTTCATGCAGGTTATAGCCACCCTGAGAGCTGGCATTCAACAAGTTTAGGGTTCAAATCTTAGCACCTGCAACCACTTACCTTATTCCCAGTGGCCTCAAAAAAATTGATCACATTTCAAAATCAGTAGGAAAATTTGCAGTACAGGAGAGATGTATCTTAGTTGGATGATGGAACCAAGGATAACTCAACATCCTCTGTCTTGCAGTATTTACTCTAAAGTGAAAAAGGCACATAATGCATACGTGATAGGTTACATGATAAACAATTCAATTGGAGCAAATGGTGCTGGCCAACCCAAATTTCTGCAAACTTTAAAGTGCTTGTCCTTGCAAGTTGCTTGACACTTGTTTGGGTAAAAAAAGAGCACATCCGAGTAAAATACTAAAAATTTATACTTTTTTGCAGAATGGTATTAGGCAACCATGATCTTACAAAGTTCATTAGAAAGCAACCTGGTAGGCGAATCACTCATAAAGCCCTTGTAAATATCTCAAGGCAGTTGTTACATGTGCTTTGTGTTTTTAGTGGAGAAAGTGGAGTGTGATGTGTTAAGCATTCGATTTATTAATTACCACCTCTTTTTCCATTCTGCTTGGTCCATTTTGTGTGTCCCTTAGAGATGGCCAATATCATATTATTTTGCGTTGCATTTTTTTACAAAGAATGTTGCAGAATGTTCCATTCTCCTTATCTAGCTTTGTAGCATTTTTGTAAGTGTTGAGATTTGAATCCCATACGTACTGGATGCCATCTCTTAATAGTAGTTTCATGAACCAACTATGCTAAGCTTTGGTTCATTTTACATGGCATTTTGTGGGAACGTAAGTACTGCTTGAAATGGATGGCAAGATATATTCAATACACTCAAACATTATATCAGAATGTTATACAAATGTATATATGACTACAATGAAAACTAGCATTATGGATTCGTTGACATAAACTAACCAAGTCAAAAGTATAATAAGCCACCAAAAGATCAACTTCATGCAGATCAAAATAAATGGTAGCAGCAACTGGGAAGAAATTTTGGGAGGCATTAAGAAATTATGTTGATTCCTGTATTTGCTCAGGATCAAAGCTTGAGCCTGCTGAATCCTTGGTATAAAATCTGGACCAGCCCCTTAGAATTATCTATACGATTTGGCAATTGAAGGAAAAATGATTTTCTCTGCCACAAAGCTGTTGCTGCGGATTAGGACACTACTTGGCCATTTAACATGGTGTCCTTTGGTACTTTGGCTCAGGATGCTGCTGCCGGGGGGTCTCGAGCTTCTAACCTCATATAATATTGTTTTTAGCCACTGAATTATTTTTGGAATGTTCTTATTTCCTTAAGGGGTCAATTTAATGCCAGTCTATGAGGCTTAACTCTTTAACAGAGGTGATTTGATTAATTTGCATTAGCCGGTATGGAATTTCAGAACAAATCAACCAGCAGGACAAGCATTTTTTAGTAAAAAAAAAATGCAATACTTATGCATTGCTTAGTTCAATTATATTTGATGAATATAAAGCTCATTAACATCAAAGGAGTAAATACTGCTTTAATGCTGCTAATCTCCAAACAGCATCAGTATTTTTTTCACAGGTTTACCTTCTGATGATTCAACCTAGTGTCGTAAATCATTATTTGGTTGTTGGAGATATCCTCGAGCTATCAGCCATTGTATATCATGTTAACCTGCTCTAGAAGTGACAGCTTTGACAGTGTAGAATTATATAGAGCTAGTGTCCTCTACTTAATTAAAAATGTCTAATGTGGAGCATGAACTAAAATCCTATTTAATAAAATACTTCAATTTTCAATCCGTATATCCATCTATCCTGTAACTTAACAACGTTGACAGAAATTAATGATATGATCATTAACTAATAAATATGGGATATGTGTATAAATATTACACACGTGAATTATACATGACTACCACATTACACTAAAATGTTTTTATGTGTCATATATTTTTAAAAAATAAAAATGAAAAATTTTGAAAAATTTAAATTTTAAAAATAAAAAATAAAATTTAAAAAATGTGATTTTTTTTAAAGAGTTAAGATTTAAAAAAAAAATCAAAATTAAAAAATACAGATAGCACATTAGACATTTTTAATACTATAAGAGCCCAAGAGACATATCCCAATTATATATATACACTACACGAAACTAAAACGTTTCAACTGATATACCCATTGTAATGAACTGCATTTAGTTGCCTGCTACCAAACAAGCACCATACAATTTTTAATACAATAGTTGCATGGCATGAACCTCGTTATAGCCTTATGTGATTACATGCTTCATAGAATGAGATCTTTTGATTTTCGGAGTGGAATTCTGGTGGTTTCCACTATCTTAGTGTAGGTAGCAGGATATAATAATTTGTCCTGCAGATCCCGAAGAGCCAAGCTTCCGTACACGTGTATGCAACAATGCATAAGCTATTGTTCAGTTCACAAGACATAAACTTAGCACCCTTTTGAAAGCTTCCAGTAAAGAAATAAGTACTCCCATAAGCAGAAAACAAAAGGCCATACAGGAGCAAAGCTCTAGTATATATAATATCTGCAATATACCAGGAATATCTTTTGTATGATTTGCTCAAATAAGATTAACCCAAAGGTTTTTTTTTTTTAACAATTTCCAAGTGAATAAAGGAAGTGATAGCTATTACTCTTAAGCATGATTATAGGAATCAACTAGACATATCAAATGGGTTGTAGGGTCAGTATGGTCGGCTAAAAAATTAGTTTATGTGTTAATGGATCGTATTAATTTAGCATTATTATTTAACATATCATGTTAACATAGTTTATGAAAATTGAAAGTATGCTTTAACCCGATATTATTTTTTATATCATACCAGGCCAAACATAGCCCATTAATAATTGCTTAAATTTTTATCCTTTTTTTGAGAACTTTTTTTTTTATTTGTTTTCTCAACTGTCATTAAAAACTAACCAATGAAATTAATACGTTAAGTATATAATTCATATAGTTCAACAAAATTTCTATATTTATCAGTAAAAATTAAAAAAATTATCAAAATATATAATTATAAAATATTAATATTAAATATCTAAATAAAAAAATGGATATCTACAATAAAAAAATGCGTAATTTATATTTTCCTCCATAATAAATATATATATGTATTTTGTCTTATTCTCAATTTTTTATAATGAATCTTTAAGTAATATATATTTCATAATTTTTTTTTAGAAAATGATAAATCAAAAATAAAAATTTTATAATTTTATCTATCAATAGTTTAAATATTTTATAAATAGATTTATTGATACAATTTAATTTTTATAAACTATTAATATAAAGTATCAAAAAAATAAAAAAATATTTAATATATGATAAGAATAACATGAAATATAACTAAAAATTAATAAATTAAATTTATTTATAATATTTATGAGTTGACACAATACGACATATTATGAGTGTTATGTCTTTTTAATTCATTTCATGTGTAACGTGTTATCATAACTTTGATGGATTCAATTCAATGAATCCAAAATCTCTAATCTAACATTACTTATATACAACATAAAAATATAAATTTTACTTGACACAATTTATAATTATAATAATAAATTGTATCAAATATAATTTATATTGCATTGAATCGAATCGTCCCATATCATAATTTACTCAACCCATTTGACACTTTCTAGTACCATACTGAACTAAGCTGTAGATCTTCACTTTTTTTCTTGGTCCCGTGACATTGCGTGTGTGGCAAGTAAACTGATATATCCAAAAAAATATGAAAAGGTGAATATGTGAAAGCAACTTTTTATTTGTGTAGTTATCACTTGCGAATTAACCAAATTTGTTCCGTGCCAGAAGAGTGGGATTGGTATTCCAACTGATCAGGTGGGATCATATACGCATCAAGGCCATCAATGACTCTTACTTGAACAACATCAATATGCTAGACCAAATGATATCCCCATTATGATTCCCCTAACTTTGTTAATTGCCACTCACTTTCACTCGAAGAGCAAAAACTAAAAAGTTGTGCATCTAAAAATATTAGGAGGCCCGTGGAAAGTTGAATCTGTTTGGCTATTACCAAATTGAAGAGTAAGTTTAGCCTTAAAGCCCGGAAAAGAAGCAAGATATGATATTTCTATTTCATTATGGTTTTCATCTTGTGCTTTTGAGACATTATTGCTTTATTTTTGCCTCATCAGATGCATTTTTCATCTTTTTCCCGAGCCAAAAGTTAAAAGCAGTGGGTGAGAAGTGTTGGTTTCTTGTCTGGCTTTATTTCCTGGATCTATGCAATACTTTTGTGCATGATTACTGGACTTGACTAAAACCTTCTTCTCCAAAATAAGGAACCTGTTGGGTAGAAAGCTGTTGTGAGAGCGAGTAGGAAGGCAATTCAATTGTGAGAATAATAGCTAATGACATTTTTGACATTTTATAGCCTGAAGGCCTGAATTGATCCTGGAATATGAATGTCAGAATTCCGATGCAAAAATAAAATGAAAAAAGGCCTGAATTTCTGATTAGGGGGAGAAAGAGTTGAAGAAAGAGAGATTTCAATGGGAAGTACTTAGGGGAGGGAAATTGCTCAATACCAGTTACGCTTTAAAAAGGATTATTTAGACTGAACAGATGAAAATTAACAAACAATTAAAATACTTATTACATTATGCCACTCATCAAAGTTGTTAAGGAAAACTGCTTCTCGTACGAACATTTATAGTGAGGGCATGATATATTTTATTCATTATGTGGAGAGGGAGCAATGGCAGATTTTGGAGCAGGAGCAGGAGCAGGAGCATCAACACCTAGATATCCAAATTTCTTGATAAGCTCATTAGCAACGAGCTCATTGGCACTATCTGATGGGTGGTACTCATCCCAAAAGACATACTTGCTTCTATCTTGACACAATGTTGATGCTGGTATGCATGTGAGAGCAGGTCGAATATTTCCGAATGAACAACATGGCGAGTCAGAGTTAGTAAATCCTGCAAAGATCAAAGCCGGAATCAGTCATGATATGCGGATGAAGTCCTGGAAAAAAAAAGATGAATGATAATGTTACTATATCACCTACATTACCCTGATGACCTATATGAAGCTTCTTCTTTCTTTTTAATCATTCAAGATCATAAAAATTAATATGCCTGTTTAACAAGTCTTCCTCCTTTTATTCCTCTTAACCTTTGTCTTTGCCATGAAGGCAAACGTGCTAGATTTTGGGACATGGACTCACCATATTTGTATGGATTGCGAATCACATCATCTATAATATCATAAGCATCTCCAAATTTGAAGCTAGCACCGGGAAGTTTACTGTCCATTTCTACTAATAACTTGCTTGAAGCTTTATTGAAGCTAAGAGCCAGCTTGTTTGCTCTTTCCTGGCACTGTCCAGATGTACTTAGGACCCTTTGCAGAGGTATGCAACCCATTGGTCCTAGACCAAACACCATTAACTTCCGTGCTCCTAAGTTATGTAATACCTTTAAAAAACACACATGCACAGATTGAATTAGCATTGCAGTTGTAGATAAAAGTAAGAAAGCAATCCCTGATCATAATCAGCTTACCAAGAGTTGTTTTTGAAGTGTTTCCATTAAGTATTCAATAAAAGTTTGATCATTGTACGTCCATGAGTCAGTATAAGCTGGCATTAAGTAATTGTTAATGAAGTCATTACTCCCTAAAGCAACCACAAAGGGGGCGTCATTAAAGAACTTCTTCGCTGCTCGTTTGCCAATTTTGTTCTTAATCATTTCAGTTGTCCCCTGAAACAGCTCAATTTGCTTCCAAAGAGAGAGCCTCTGAATCTGCAACAGGTTTTAAATATCGTTTAAGAGCTGGTGAGGCATCCATTTTTTCTGGGAACAAATGCAATAATCTTTAAGGTTATGCAACTTACAAAATAACCTCCTGTTTCATTCAAAATTCCACCTCCTCCAGAGGCATAATTTACCCCATTTTCCAATATCACATCCTCTGTCACAGATGGATCCAAGAAAGCTGGTGGCCTTGGGAGACCAGTGTTGTCACCTGATATAGAACAACAGAAGTAATATCAAAGTGGTCAGAATTCTCAAAGAAAAACCACTACTACCATTTATATTTTATGAGCTTAAACTTTTGAATTTAACTACTAGTAGTTAATCAAAGACCTATTATATCAGCAACAGTTCGGCCATTGGTGAACCTTCCATTAGGCAGACCATTGCCAAAATCAATACCATAATAAGGCAAGCTGGCCTGAGCCAGGCTCCTAGAAAGGTACTTGTTGTTACCAACATCAGACAAGGAATCCCCGAAAATAAACTGCACAACCTTGCCATGACAACCCTGAATGGCAATTCCCACAATACTCACAAGTAGTAAAGTTAATACCACATTAAACTTCATTTTTGACAGACAGGGGCGTGTAGATGCAGTGTCTTCCAGGACCTTTAGAAAAAGTTATGTTTGGACAATTGGCACTATAAAGTTTGGGTTTTAAACCCACGGAATTTCCCTTTCAAAAGGAACCTACAAACCTGGGAAAGCTGGAAGCAGCAAGAAAACTTAGAATGTTTAATTGGAGGGAATGGTTTCATTGTCTGATGAACCAACTTTATTGGCGGGTTTCACACCTAACTATAACTACCCTTTATCGTGTCCGATCAAATATTTTGAACAAGAACAGAAAACACTGGAGACAGTGGCTTGGTGCAACATTTTTCTTGCAAAAAAGAGCGAGTACGACTTTTGTTATTATGAATTATTTATAACAGAAATTGGGAGGAGGAGCTGAGGAATGTGTTTCTCAGATATATTGAGGAGGAGGTAAGTGGGTGGATTTTTTTTTTCTTTTCTTTTTCTTTTGCAGAAGGGTTAAGGTGAGTTTACCTAACATATGCAATTTCTTGCATGGGAGAATTGGAGACTTCTCTTCCAAATGTTGGGTAACAATCTTGTCCACAATAAATATTTGTAGGGCAACAATATTGTTAAGTTATTTGGAAAATCAATTCAACAGGAAAGAAAAAGGAGTCCCGAAACTCATAAATATGTTTAATGTTTAAGATTCAATACAAAAACCTATATGTTTTCAACAAATGGCCCTTTGATATCCTTAAAATCGGTTTTTTCTTTGAAGTTTAGCTTTTGCTTTCTTAGACGCAAAAGATTTAGTCACCAAATCTCCGCTCTTCGTATCTTGCTGTTAGTAACAAGTTAAAAGCACAAATGGTTTAAGGTTTCGTTTGAAAGCTCAATTAGATGACTTCCATCGCACTAAAAAGTGCATTTTATGATTAGATCCTACAATCAGACTCCCAAATGGATTGTAGGCATATAAACCTCCTGAGAGGTAGGGTTTATTTTTCTCAAATTCTGAAATAGACCACTGAATTTTAGCTTATGTTTGAAATTAAAGTTTGTAAAAAAAAAAAGAAAGGAATGAAAAAAAAGAAAAATAAAAGTTTTTAAAGGAAAGAAAATGATAGTTTATTCTCTTATTTGGATGACTAAAATGAGTAAAGCAAAGAAAAGGAATTGATTGATTACAATTTTTGTTTAAGTTGTGAAAAGAAAAAGAAATGAGATATTATATTATATTACTTTCATTATACCTTTTAAAATAAAATATTTTTTATATCATGTGAATAATTTTGATATTTATTATTTTAAATAATTTAAAAATTAATAAAAATAATTTTAATTAATTAAAGAGAATATTATTAATAATTAATCGATAAAAATGTATGTTTGGAATTATTTTTATACTACAATTTTTTTTCAAAATTAATCTATAAATGAGAAAATTAAAAGTTTAAATATTTATTATTCAGATAAAACTAATTATAAATTTGTTTAAATATTAGCATTTTTCTATCATTGTATGCATTTTGTCATTTTTTTATTTTTATTATTTAGAATTTATGAAGTAATAACAAAATGAAAAAAAATTAAAACGTACTCATAAATTAAAAATGTATAGAATTTGAAGTTATTAACAAAAAAAATAGTTGAAGAAGGAGTTGTAAAAATTTTAAAGGCAGAATCAATGGTAAGTATCAATGTTTAAATTTGAATATCATAATAACATTCTTTGAAGAATGATAAAATATAATAAAAAAATAAAAGTCATTTTATATTTAAAAATTTTTAATCCTTTCTTTTCTTTCTAGCTTTTGAGGGAAAGAAAGGGATATTTAATTTCCTTTTCTTTCTTTTATTAAAATATAAATGATAAACCAAACAAAGGAAATGATTTCTTATTTCTCCAGCTTTTTTTTTTTTATTCCCCTTAATTTTATGCTTTATCATTTCATTAATTATTTGGATAACAAATAATCATTTGGATGAAGTCCAGCGGTGTTAGATTTAGGCAAAACTGGAAACATCATTTATCATATATTCATATAACAAAAGAAATTAACTAATAATAGTTAATAACTACATTAACATTGTAAAATAACCGTTAGGATAAAGTCCAAGTAAACCCAACGGAATAAAATAGGAATCCAAGCCCGCTCAAAAACGGGTTGGGTTTGCCGGTTCAAGATTGGTGGGTTCACCCTTAGACAACTCTAGTCCATGGGATGTATTATTTATATATTATATAAAATTAAATTTATAAACATGATATATTAAATATTAAGTTTTTAATTTTTTTTCATTATATAAGTTTATCATTTGAAATTATATATATATTATTGATTTAAACTTTGTGCATCAGAAATTAATTTAGAACTTGTTTGATTGTTATAGAAACATTTTGTCTTAACTTCATATATTTATTGTTCTATGCCCTAAATAAATATTTATATATAAGATATTATTTAAAACTTCAAAGAAATAATTAGCTAATATAGTTTAATTTTTTTATATAGTTATTTTGGATAAGTTTTTCCGAATAATTTTGTTATATTAATGAAGAAATTACTAAATTTTTTTTAACTTAAATTAAGTGTTTGATTAATTTTATATTAATGAAAGAATATCACACACAATTTTGAATAAAGATATTTGACTTTTTCCTTTTTTTAATAATTATTTTTTATTTTACACTTAAACTTTTTGTATATATTACCTATGTTTATATATATATATATATTTCACTTTTGATTTCTATAAAATAATAACATTTAAAATATAAAATATACATTAAATAAAATTTTTATAATATATAATTTATTTTTATTTGAGTCTCCCCAACTTGAAATCTTGACTTCACTGCATCAAATTTAACCCATAAACACATCTGATTTTATATTAATTTTATTAGTTTATTTTAATAATTGAATATATCAAAAATTAAATTATAATCTTTAGAGCTAAAAGCTGAAGCACTCCAACAAAAAAAAAAAAAAAACCGCTAGACTGTTAGCAACTTTAAGCAGCCTATAATTATAATAAATTAACATATATCTATTCTTTTTAAGTGATCCCAAACTCATTAAAGTCATGCTACTACATCTACATTCAAGGCTAAAGTTAAAGCATACTTGGTGTGGGACAGCAGCCTTGAATTTGAAGGGCAGCAACCAGCCCGATTTAAGTGTCAGCCACCGAACTTAGAGATTTTTAATTCAGAAGACATTTATGAAAATTTGATAGGACATAAATGTACTTAAACTGACGCACTTATTGATTCGTAGATTTTCTCATCCGTTCGATTACTTTTAAATCAAATTATTTAAAATTAAATTAATACAATTAAATTAAATTATTTTTATTAATTAAATTAAATTTATAATTTAAAAAAATTAATCTATTTAATTTAATTCGATTGATTCGATTAATTTTTTAAATTAATTAAATAATAAATATATTTAAATTAAATTAAAATTTAAAATTTAAAATTTATACATTTTATATAAATTAAATAAAATCATTTAATAAAATATTTAATTACTAAAATATTACGTTACAAATTTTAACAAATTATAAAATTAAGTGATTGATTTCATACTTTTTTATTTTATATTTAAATTATGTTATATTTCAGTTAATTTAATTAATTTGATTTTCAAAATGAATTAATTAAAAATTAAAATTCTTCTAAAATTATTTTTATTGATCGATTAAAATTAATTTAATGATTAATCGATTAATCGAATTAAGTTGAGTTGATTAATTAATTCGATTAAAATCAAATTATGAACACTTTTAATTTTACATTTGTCCTAACCCAAATCATTTTTTTCTAACCCAACTTTATTTTAAAAAATTATGTAGTTAAAATAAAAGAGAAACTTATTTATATTAATACAATTTTTATATTTTTATTTTTAGACTATTTTTTTATTTAAAATAATATTTTTAAATTTAATAATTTTAATATAAAAATTTTGAAAATATAAAAATTATATTAATATAAGTAAATGTCTAATTATTAAATTATTGACACTTAAAAATTATGAATTTAAAAAAATATATGTTTATAATATTTTTCAGATAAATAAGAATAAAAATAAAAAATTTAATGATCGAATAGAATTTTAAAAAATAATTATTAAATTATGAACAATAGAAAATATTTTCCTTCAAGTTTTATTGGTGTTTCTAGTTTTGTAAGAAAATTTGAAGGCACTAACGATTCTCAGCAAAAAACGAGAATATATTTCAATTTCTTTCACGCCGAGGCCACGCTTAAAAAATAAGCTCATGACTGGCATTAAGTCTTGACCTAACCACACGTTTTTAATTTTATTCAAGATATTTTACTTTATTTATTTATTTTTGGTTTTTGAAGAAAACTTGAATATATTAATAAATTGGTTCCAAAAACCAAATTTGTTCCCTCACAGTCACATGACAAAGTGAGAACCTCAAGTTCTTTCAGACAAAAGCACATGACGTGGCACATCACGAGCCATCAAAATCATCCATTCTCCTAGTTAAGACAAAAATCAAATCTGTCCCAATATTATCACAACCCAATCCGCACCGTCCATTCTCCATATCCAACGGTCAACGTCTGCTCGTATCCCCAACCATATCCACCCTTCTATTACAAAAACAAAAACACTCCAAACTACAGTTCCTTAGTTCTCAATTGCTGACACTCTCAAAACATGAGCTCCATTGTTTTCAAACCCTTCACCGGCCTCAGTCGTAGCTCCGCCGTGCCCAGCCCCACCACCGCCACCGCCCTCTCGAAACCTGTCATCAAATTCCATGTGTCAGCGGCCAAAACCTCTCCAAATCTAAGCAACCGCAACCTCCGGGTAGCCGTCATAGGCGGTGGTCCGGCTGGAGGCTCAGCCGCTGAAACTCTTGCAAAGGGTGGCATCGAAACGTTCCTAATCGAACGCAAACTCGACAACTGCAAACCTTGCGGTGGAGCCATCCCACTTTGCATGGTGGATGAATTTGACCTGCCATTGGATATCATCGACCGGCGAGTCACCAAAATGAAGATGATTTCGCCATCCAACATAGCTGTCGACATTGGTCAAACCCTGAAGCCGCATGAGTATATTGGGATGGTGAGAAGGGAAGTGTTCGATGCATTCCTGAGAGACAGAGCCAAGGACAATGGAGCTAATGTTATAAATGGGTTGTTCTTGAAGATGGATATGCCTAAGCGTTGGGATGAGCCTTATGTTTTGCATTACACCGAGTATGATGGGAAGAAGGGAGCTATGGGAGAGAAAGATACTTTGGAAGTTGATGCTGTGATTGGAGCTGATGGGGCCAATTCTCGTGTTGCTAAAGCCATTAATGCTGGCGATTATGATTATGCTATTGCATTTCAGGTATGTATAAATATTTGTGAGACATAGCTTTCAATTTTTTTTTTTTTTACAATTTTTTCCCTTTTTTGAGTTATTTGTTGTTGAAGTGTTTATTTTGCGGAGGATCCATGGATGAACGAGTAGAAATTAGTATCATAATCAAACATCCTTTCACATATAGTACGAATTAGGAAATTGAAAAATATCTGAATTGACTAACATGCGTATGATGAAATAAAATTCATGGAAGGGGGGGGGGTTTGAACCTGAAATCTAACAGTACCAAGGTCTTCTCCTTACCATTGGAATGTGTTCTTGCCATTAGGAATTTGTCTGGGCTCATTGCAGGATGATTTCTGTTCTATCATGCATCTGAATGTTCAATTACTCCAACTTTGAATAATTCATGAAATCTCATTGTGATTGCAGGAGAGAATCAAAATCCCTGATGACAAAATGGTGTACTACGAGAATCTTGCTGAAATGTATGTAGGCGATGATGTCTCACCAGATTTCTATGGTTGGGTCTTCCCCAAATGTGATCATGTTGCAGTTGGAACTGGCACGGTGACTCACAAGAGTGACATCAAGAAGTTCCAGCTAGCCACTAGAAACAGAGCAAAGGACAAGATCCTTGGAGGTAAGATCATACGAGTGGAGGCACACCCAATTCCTGAGCATCCTCGTCCACGCAGGTTATCTGGGAGAGTAGCCTTAGTTGGGGATGCAGCTGGATATGTGACGAAATGCTCGGGTGAGGGTATTTACTTTGCAGCCAAGAGTGGGAGAATGTGTGCTGAGGCCATTGTTGAGGGTTCACAGCATGGGAAGAAGATGGTGGATGAAGGGGACTTGAGGAAGTACTTGGAGAAGTGGGACAAGAGATACTGGCCAACTTACAAGGTACTGGATGTCTTGCAGAAGGTCTTCTACAGATCAAATCCAGCAAGGGAAGCCTTCGTGGAGATGTGCGCCGACGAGTATGTGCAGAAGATGACATTCGACAGTTACTTGTACAAGACAGTGGCACCCGGAAATCCATTGGAGGATCTCAAGTTGGCTGTGAGTACCATCGGGAGCTTGGTGAGGGCCAATGCACTTAGGAAGGAAATGGAAAAGCTAAACGTATGAGATAATTATCACTGGTTTCCGATAACTGGTATTCCATTTCTGTTAAGAGAAACCTTGTTAATTAAAATGACGTTCATTTCCTTCTCACCATTTGCTTGTGAGAGAGGGAGATTATCTTTGCATTTAGAAGATCAAGTTGCATTTTAATTTAAGTCCATAGATCATAATGGTGTTCAAGTGATGATGATTACACCTTGCAGTCTTAACAAAACACAACACAGTAGGATAAGATTAAAAAAATAAAAAACAAAAGTAATATGATTTAAAATTTTAATAAAAATTATATATGAATTTGATAAAAATAAAAAAAAATTTATATTTAACTTATTTACACGAATTATGATATAATAATTTTTATATTTTAAAAATATTGAATACGAATTAAATAAATATAAATATTCAAATTGTTAGTATTGGAATACCCAAATAAATAAATTTAAAGCAACTGATAATGCATCATCTTAAGTTTCTTTTCGAAAGCGAGTTGAAAGTGTGACAATAACATAAACAAATAGATGAAGATGAACCAAATCAATTGTTTCTGGTAAATCATGGTGTCAAGCATGCATGGAAATGTCATCCGTTAGATGACTTAGACAAGGGATGAGCTGAGCATTCATGTTTATGTTAGTAATAATTGAAAGAAAGTACCAATAGTTGACCTTAACTCAGCCTGTTTCCTTGTAAACTTTTGTTTATGTTAGTAGTTGAAGGAATATACCTATATACCATTCTGATACTCAAAACTCCTGGCCTTAGAAACGAGGCAAGAGACTAGCAAAATTAAACAATACTGCCAGAGATTAAGTGAAAATGTATGTGCCACAATAAAAATTAAAAAATTTGGCATCAGTTATGCTGCTACTTTAGCCAAAGTAGTCAAATACACTTCAAAATATCTCTAGTTCTAAATCAAATGAATTTATGCATACTACATACACAGCACTAGTTTTATTTATATTTTTTCATTTGGTTGTTGGTTATCATTGTTGAAGAGTAGATTGTTAAAGGCACAAAAATTGTAGATATTTAACATTTTTACTTTTGGTGATTCAAAAGTTTTGAATTGAAAATTGGAAGTGATTGGATTAAGATTTACAATGAAAAAGATTTATTTTCTTTTGTGAACTACAAAGGTTTCAAATTCATGGACTATTAAATAGAATGTCCAAATAAGATATGTGATTTAAAACCTATTATTATTATTATTTTTTTTTTTTTTTCAAGGATTGTACGTTCCTATGAGATTTTATATTGGTTAAGGTATTAAATTACATGAATTCTAATTAAAAATGATTGTCTAAATGCACCAAATAAAATCTATTTTTTATAAATAATTACATAATTTATTGATAAATTATTGCTCTTAATTTTAATTATTAAAATTTAAATCTAACATTTTAAATAAAAAAAATCGATTTAATGATATATAATAAGTAAATGATCAGAAAAAACTACCAAACAAAAGAGCACTTAAAAAGGGTCCGCAAAGGCCTAAAAAGGCCAGCAAAAGTGGGGCAAACTTTAATCCTAGCCGTAGAAAGCATCAATCCAACCATCGGCCACGATTTATTCTTGTCAACAAAACGTGACAAAAAAAAAAAAAAGCGAAAACAACTGCGGTAGATTCTTTCCAGAGAGCGACGGTGTATTCTGTGCACAGAAAGAAAAAAGAAAAAAAAAAAAAAAGGGAAACAGAAAACATTGCAACAAAAAGAGTAGGTGAAGTCGAAATTTTTGGTGATTTGTTCAAAGTTCATTGGCGGAGTTTCCTATAAATACCAAAAGCGGAGGGTGTTATTTTTCTTACATATCACATTGCTTCCCTTAGGCTTGCTCACTCTCTTGTCGGATCTCAAAGGTTAGTTTCCTTTTTTCTTTTTTCAGCTTTTGATCTGCATTTGGAGTTATAATTCTTGAATCTAGGCTATGGGCTTTGTTTATTTATCTAAATTATGATCTGCGTTTGGTTTCTTTGCTTGTTTCTGATTGTTATTGTATTGTTTCCTTCTTTTAAGATGTTCATTTTTCTTGTAATCTTTTCTGGATAAAGTACTAAGATGCAATATTGATTAGATCTGTGCTATCGGTTTCTTTATTTGATTGACATTTCTTTCATTTTCAGCTTGGAACTTGTGAAACTTGGGATTTATTGTTTCTCTTCTTTGTTCTTGTCTGATTAGTTTCTTGTTATATTTTTTATAGAAATGTATGTCTTCAGGGTATCTCTTGAAAAGTATGCTCTATGTTGTTGGGGAAAGTGTTTCTTGGTTTTTCATCAATTGCCTTAGTAAAATGTTTGGGAGCAAAGAAGAACTCATTTTTTGACCGAGGAAACAGTTGATATAAACCCGGGTATTATTTCGATGATTTGTAAAAGGGGAAAGATGGTCCTCAATATTGAAATCCCTGGATTCAACATTCAAGATTTGTGGATTATGAATAGGGGATGTTTGATCCCATTCACATTTTTGTTTATTTCAAGTTTGTGAAAACTAATGTTAGCAATATGATTAATAGAAAGAATATGGTAGCTCAGACCAAGTTAATGGGAAATGGCATCCAAATTTTTTATAGTAAAGAAGCCTGATTTGTCTTTTTGTATAGATTTGTTGTCAACTAGACATGTGCTGCTAAAGCAATGGGATCTCAGTATTTTTCTACAAGTTGTCTGGGATCTAATTTTCTCTAGTGACAGGAATTTTTCATAAGATGAGGATGGTTTATTTTGCTTTGAAATAAAAGTAAATTAGAATTGATACCTTTGGTTGCATGGAAGGTCCCTGCTATTGTTTCAAGCCTTTGCTTTAAAGGCATAATAGCTCTCTATCAGTCCTTTCGCTTTTAGTTCTCCTTAAATGCTCATTCATGATTATTGGGATAGAAGTAGATGCTTACTTCTTTGTTTTTTATATTTTAGAAGGGAGGCATGTCTTATATATGCATTTCAGGATTATTTCTTTGGCATATATTTGTTTGTCAGTAACATCTGCTTCTTTTTACTGTTGAAAATGAGAACATGCATTTTGGATGTGAGTCATCCTGCTTGTTGATTATATGACTTGATATCTGGTTTTATACCAGTAGGCCTAGGCCTTGACACTTTTTCATGTTTTAGAGTGTGAGATGGCAACAACATCAGCAACCACCTTCTCAATTGGATCAACTGTCTCCTTTGGAAGCAGGGGGAGCTTGCTTCCAAAAACAAAACCTTTTGCTGTAAGGTTCACCTACCAGAATTCACTCGCAAGTTTTAGTGGCCTCAAGGCAGCAACATCTGTGAAGTGTGAATCAGAATCCTCCTTCCTTGGCAAGGAAAGCAGTGCAGCTCTTAGAGGCTCTTTTGTACCAAAAGCAGAGAAAGCAAACCAGAGGTCTCACTATGGCCTACAGCCTCTGGCATCTTACAAAGTGGCAATACTTGGAGCTGCTGGAGGGATTGGTCAGCCATTGGCCCTTCTAATCAAGATGTCCCCACTAGTTTCGGCCTTGAAGCTGTATGATATAGCAAATGTCAAGGGAGTTGCTGCTGACCTCGGTCACTGCAATACTCCTTCTCAAGTTCAGGATTTCACTGGTGCTTCTGAATTAGGAAATTGTTTGAAAGGTGTGAATGTAGTGGTTATTCCTGCTGGAGTTCCAAGAAAGCCTGGTATGACTCGTGATGACCTCTTCAACATCAATGCCAACATTGTTAAGACCTTGGTTGAGGCTGTCGCTGATAACTGTCCTGATGCCTTCATTCATATTATTAGCAACCCAGTTAACTCCACAGTACCAATTGCTGCTGAAGTTCTGAAGCAGAAGGGTGTTTATGATCCAAAGAAGCTTTTTGGTGTTACCACATTGGATGTTGTGAGAGCTAACACATTCGTTGCTCAGAAGAAAAACCTTAAGCTCATTGATGTGGATGTTCCTGTTGTAGGGGGACATGCTGGTATCACCATTTTACCCTTGCTGTCAAAGACAAAAGCGTCTGTTAGCTTTACTGATGAAGAAGTGGAGCAATTAACTGTCAGGATTCAAAATGCGGGGACAGAGGTTGTGGAGGCAAAGGCAGGTGCAGGGTCTGCCACCCTGTCAATGGCCTATGCAGCAGCAAGATTTGTCGAATCATCCCTTCGTGCTCTGGATGGAGATGGGGACGTCTATGAGTGCTCTTTTGTGCAGTCAGATCTGACTGATCTTCCATTCTTTGCATCTAGGATCAAGCTTGGAAGGAAAGGGATTGAAGCTTTGATTCCATCTGATCTTCAAGGGTTATCAGAGTATGAAGAAAAGGCTTTGGAAGCTCTTAAGCCAGAATTGAAAGCCAGCATTGAGAAGGGAATTGCATTTGTGCAGAAGCAACCAGTTACTGCTTAAAACTCAAGTTTTTGAAGCTCATACCTTGTTGAAACTAAGCCTACGAGAGAGATAAGTAAGTTTATTAATTTCGTTGTCGATTTTTCCCTGCATCAGTACTTTCAGTTTTGTAGAATGCAAGGGTTTTAGTTTATTTTTCCAATATGATGATCAGGAGTATGAAACTTAAAAAGGGTATTTTGGTATTGTCGATGAGAAGAATGTAATCAATTCTCGAGCAGAGCCTGTAGTACTTTTACAGTTTTGGAATAACATGGCTGATGCACTATATATCTTTCATCACCATGTCAAATGTGTCCTTTGATTCAACTTTCTTTTAATTTTTCTGATAGAAACATTGGCAGGTTCCCAGGTCTCTTAAACCTATATACTATATGATAAGATTTTTGCTGCTGCAGAAGATTATTGGTTACCATTTTTGCATTATATATAGGATATAGGTGATTTCTCAGAGAATGTTCATTATATATGTTCAGTCTTTTATGACTATGATGCCAATGAATGGATTTAATTGAAGCAAACATATTTTTGTAATTTTGTACCATCAGTTTTTCAATTAGCCTGCCTTCATAATGAAGCATTATAATCCAGTCAGATGCTTCCCTCAAACCCATATTAATGTTTTCTCTTTCTGTTGCGCAAAATAAATTTAATAATTAAAACCCAATATCAAGATGGACATGCATTTTGAATTTCCCTTAGTATGCATATCCGACTTTGTTATATCCCACAGGGGAAGCATATGATAAATTTCTCCACGAACTAAAGTAACATCCGCCATTACAGAACTTTTGACTTGCTGAGCAATACCATAAGTTGTCTTTGCTATCAAATTGAGATGAAAAACCGCAAAAGCCAGGATTAGATTCACACAACTAACAAAACAACTTATAAATATTTTCATTCACTAGAATGAGAAACAAACGGTTTATTGTTAAATGCTACCTCAAGAAATCTGTGTTTTGTACTAACATAGCAGCAATGTGTTTACAGACACTGCTTTAGTTATAATCAAACCAATCAATAAATACTTTGTGCCGATCAAAATGTTTTGTTAAAGATATACAAAGGCTACTTGTTCCCTTCTGATTCACTCTTAAGTTTTGGCCATGGGTTGCGAAGAGTGCAGAACCGTCAACGACTTTGTCCCAGTACAATCAACCAAAGAGATCTCCATGACAGCCATCATTTTCCTCTGAAACTTCAAATAGCACGGCTTTAAGGTGCAACAAACAATCAAATACAGTATAATCAGATAAAAAGCAATCTTCCTTTGCAAAGCATGTTTTCATCTGGCTTTCTCTTTCAATCCTGATTAAGTATTAAGCTTCCACAATTTCTTTTGAAGACAACAATCTTTACTGAGGTTTCATAACCGAGGTGCAGGGCTAATTCTTTTACACAATCCAGAAGGTAAGGCTTGTCTTTTATTTGTAACCTACGCGGCACAGCCATTGGTTTTGTGAATAGATTCAGGGTTTATGATGATTTCTTTGCAGTGAATACAGAATGAACTAGATCCAAGGAAGGGATGTCCTGTTTAGTTTCTGCAATGTTGATCAACAGATCAAATAGATAACAGAGGCAAATAGAGAGAAAACATGCTACTCAACGAATCAGTAACTGATGTGCCTGTTCTTAAGTCAATTGAGTAGGATCCTGCAATTACTTAGAGAATGGAAGAAGGCCAACACTCAGGTCAGCTCTGGCAATCTGCCAACAAATCCTACAGTTAGCTTCCCCATTTTATAGTGTGATTTGAGCATTCTTTTTGTCCAACCTTGGAAACTTCCTACCAATAGTTATTACAAGAGCAGCGTCCATTTCTGAAATGATGAAATCTGGTTCTATCTCGGATTATTACCTCCCTGTTGTAGACCCCAGAAAGAAACTTTGCAAAATTGTGACAATCAACGCAAATACGAAGATTCTTGGTTACTCTTATAGTTTTGCCAGGGGGAGTTGCGAGAACTCCAAAAGCAAGAGCCAGCTTCTCGCTGTGATAAGAGAGTGCATGAGCCTTATCTTCTACACCTAAATCATGTAATTCAGATGTTATTTCGGCAACATATCCAGCAATCTTCAACTGCTTATTAATCTCACCTAGCTTATCATAGATCTCATATTTTCGTGGATGTGAAATGTCATCCACAATGAATTCATGTACCACTCCTTTCAACTCAATTGTACTACAGCCAGGTGTTGTTTGGATGCCTTTCTCCTTCATCAACTTCCTCAATTCTGTCACCTTCTCCCAGTTACCAGTTGATGAATAAATATTCAACAACAAAACATAATCTCCTGCTTCTTGAGCCTTAAGTTCAATCAAGTGTTCAATTACACGTTCTCCAAGGGAAAAATGGCCGTGAATTCTGCAAGCCCCAAGCAAGGTCCTCCATGTTGTAGCATCTGGCTTAACCCCCATTGATATTATAATGTGATAGGCTTGATCAAGCAAACCAGCACGACCTAAAAGATCAACCACACACCCATAATGATGAATATTAGGCGCTATTCCAAAATCTTTGCTCATTCGATCAAGAAACTCCATCCCTTCATCTACTAAACCACAATGACTACAAGCAGAAAGAACTCCCGTAAATGTCTGCTCATCTGGGGCAATCCCCATTCTTTGCATCTCTTCAAAAGCTAGAATTGCATCTCTCCCATATCCATTCATTGCCAAACCAGATATCATAGCACTCCATGAAACGACATTCTTCTCTCGTATTCCCTTAAAAACATCATAAGCCTTATCCAAACATCCACACCGAGAATACATTGCTATAAGCGAGTGAGACAGATTAAGAGCACTACCATAACCGCATTCTTCAATATAATGATGAACCTTTTCGCCAAACTCCAACGCCCCCAAATTAGCACAAGCTTGTACCACGAGGAGACAAGTAACATCATCAGGTTCACAAACACCCTCATTTTTCATGGTATCAAACAACATTAGCACATCCCTAGTCCTTCCATTACGTAAATAACAAGAAATCAATACATTCCAGGCGACGGTGTCTTTTTGAGTCATTTCATCAAACACTTTACAAGCCTCCTCCCGGCTCGAGAAACTCGAATAAAAATCCATCAAAGTAGTAAGTAAAAGACAATCTGATTGAAACCCATCTCTTAAAATCCTTCCGTGAACCTGTAAACCACAAAAAAGCAAACGAAACTTCATACAAGATTTAATGACAAAAGAAAATGATATGGGGTCAGGCTTTAGGCCTTTTTGTCTCATTTCCTTGTATAGAAAAAAGGCTTCTTTAGGTGCATTGCTGGAAGTGTAAGCTCTGATGAGTGTGTTATAGTGAGAGGCAGATGGGTTTTTGATCTGATAGAAAAAATTTCGGGAATAGCGGAGATCACGGAAGGCGGAGAAACAAAGGCAGGATAGAAACTGAAGGGAAAAAATGGGGTTTTGAAGAAGGGATGTACGGATAAGGTGAGCGTGGATTTGGAGTAAATGGGGTTTCTGAGTACTCGATTTTATGAGGGAAATTAGGTTTTGTTGTTCTTGACTTTTGGAAATAGAGCTTTTTAAGGAAGGCTTTGGATTTGGTATTGGTTTCGGTTGTTGATTGTTGTTTGGACATGTTTCTTGGAAGGTTTTGGGAGTAAAATTTTGATGAATTGCGATGGTTGTGAAAGAAGAGATGCAGAGCTTAAGGGAGGTGAGGTATTTGTATCTGTCGAAGTGTGCTGAAATGTGTGCCATTTTGAAGGTAGATCTTTGGTTTTTGTTTTTGTTTTGATAAGCTCTTAAACAAGGACATTGAGAAATTGAAATTGACATAACGGCCATAAGTTCTGCCTCTTTTTTGTATTGTCAGAGATTTTGTATTGTTGGTATATGTAAAAACACATTTTAAATTAAAAAATTAAATCTATTAAAATTATAATAAAAGAAAAACAAAAAATTATGTTATATACATAAAGTAAAAAAACACATAATTTATTTTAAAGTTGGTTAAATGTTTAATTTAAGATTAAATTTTAGAGTGATGAGTGAATCAAAATTAAATATTTTTGGGTGGTAACAAATAAAGATTTTTTTCAACAATCGTACTGTACACTTGTTAATTGAGTTAACGGTGACAAATGACGAGGGAAGTATATTCTCTCTCTAGACATTTTCTCTTATTTTAAAAATAAAAAATTGATTTTAAAGAAAGAAAATAAAAATTAATTCCAACCCAGATTCAAAAAAACAAAAATTCAAACCTAAATTCAAAATAAAATATTCAAAATGGAAAAAAAAATCAAATCCAAATTCAAAATAAAAGGAAAAAAATCCCATAATTTTTAGGAGATAAATGCGTTTTGTCATTTTTAATTTTTTTACTATAAACTAAATTATTATTAATTATCTTAAATTAACCCTAACTATGTTAATTAATCACATAATTATCTATAAAAAAACGTATATATGAACACATGTCATGCCACATAATTAAAAAATGGCATGTGATTATTACACATCATGTAAAAATAGAACATAATTCTTACAAATATATTTTAATGATGCGTGTTATACACACTAATGATTCTATCATAAAAAGTCTTTATTTGTTACAACTTAAAAACGTTTAATTCTAATTTAACTCAAATTAAAAGTTTAGTCATCACTCTTAAATTGAACATTTTAATTTTTTAAATTTGGTATGAAAATAATTATTTTGAAAAGATAAAAATATATAACATAAAATAATCATAATTTTGAAAAAAAAAAAAGGTTTTTAATCCATACATGGATAATACTGACCATAATTAAATTTATAATCACTTAAAAGATTAGTTAAATTAATAATCACTTGAAAGATTTTTTTTCTTTTGATGAAAATTAAATCATTTTTTAAAACAATATTTTAATCCTTTTCGTAACATAAAATCACAACCATGTAATATATGATTTTTGAGTTAAGTATTATTTTATTAAAATATAATTAAAAGATAAATCTGATTCCAATCTACACTCTTTTTTCCCCTTAAGTAAACCAAAAATTGACTTAAAATTTTCAAAACCAAAGGTATCATGAAAGAGAGCTTTTATCAACATCAATCCTTCTAATTTTCAAGCTTTCTGTGATTTGTCAACATCAGCAAACAAATAAGGAAAAAAAATGCAAAAAGAAAAGGAGACAAAATTCAAAAGGATCGATATTCATAGGACCTGTGCACATGTAACAAGCAAATTGTTCACAAAGAAAACAAAATAAAACCAATAGTATTGTTAGAGATGAAAGTCACTCTCTGAGACTTAGATCATAATTTTGTTTCATGTAAAAGATTCAAACAAAAGAGATTTTACTTCTTCTTCTTCTTCTTCTTCCATGTGATAATATGCTGTTGTTAAACCCAAACTTGGTCGGCTACAACCAGAAGACGATTGGGACTCTATCATCAGCTTTCGCTTCTTGTAATTTGCCTTGAAACAGGCTTGTCTAAGTCTTTTGGTTTTGTCTTCCAATTGCAAGTCCGGCATCTCTTCCAACATCTTCCTCTCCCTTTCTAAAACCTCTACTGCTTCCCTCAGTTTCCCTTCACTTTCCTCACCTTCCTCCTTCTGCAACTCCTGCATGCATTAAACACCCCAAGCCCAACATTAATCCATTAGACAAAAATGGAAAGTGAGAGAGAGAGAGAGAGAGAGAGAGAGAGCAAAAGAGGATCAAACCCAAGAATGAAATTAATGTACCTGAACATTCTTGATAAGAGTTTGGAGGCTCATAAGCTTGCGGTGAGGCCACCTACGGATTCCAAGTTCCCTACACCTTTTCTTCAACAGTGTCAACCCAATGTTAAGCTCTTTTGCCGCTTGAGTTATAGGCATGTAAAAGTACTGGGATATAACTTTCCTAGACAGCATTTTGGTAGTACTGTTGCATTTCGCTTCCCTGCATCTTTTAGCAGAATTAATCCTTTCTTCCTTCAGTTCTTCTCCTCTCATGTCTTCAACAATATTGTTACCTTGCGAACGCATTTTGTTGTCGTTGCAGGGCTCGAACAAGGCACCCAGTTCATTCCAAAACCCATTGCTATTTTCATAACCTAGTAGATTGTTCTCTGCAGCAATAATAATTAAGATGATTGATCTTCTAATAATACTCTGAGAAGATGCTTATTACTAAAACTATGAAAAATTTTCCATATATAAGGAAGAATCACCTTGAGTTAGAATTGTACTTTGTTCAGTGTCCAACGAAACATATAAAGGATCCGTATAGAAATTGCTCATCAAAGGAACAGCATCGTAAAAGCTGTCTTGAATGGGAAACTCATGGTTTTGCCAATCCACCGAATTACAATACGCACTCGCACTGAAAAACAATTTCAAGCAGAATTCATAAGAAAAGAAGCCATGAAATTAGGTTGAAAAACAAGAATGCAAATGGATGTAACTGTAATGCTTGCCACCTTGAATCGAGAGGATATTGCGGTGGGAAAGGAGAGGATTCTTCTTCTTTGGCCACATGAGCTTCAGGCTTGGACCAACTTCCCATTTCTTTTTTGAGATTGATGAGAGAAAGTCAGAGAGAAATTGTTGTAATTGAGAATTAATCTGATTCTGAGTGTTTGACGATAAGAAGAAATTAATTAATAAAAGGAGTTTTGGTTTTGGAAAGGTGAAGAGGCAGTAATGTTTTATATATTGAGAAGTGAAGTGATTAAATCAAGAATGTAGTAATTATTGAGTGGGATTTTTATTTGTAGAAGGTCGTGCGCCGTCATGGATATGAAACTGGCCATGCATGAATCAATGGCCTTGCTTATTTATTACTTGCCGTGTATGCTTGTCAGATTCACTTGTTATTATTGAGAGAGATAAAGAGAGGTTAATGATGGATTCAATCTTTTCACATTTTGATAAAAGAAAAATTGTAGATTTTACCATGCATGTGTCAGTGATAGGATGTTAATTTGATTTCCTTTTACAAAAGCAAAAAAAAAAAAAAAGTAATTATAAGTGTATATAAATCCATTTCCTATACTTGAACGGATTATATATTAATCCATGGAGGAGATGTTATTGATCCTTAATATATTTTTTTATAAAAGATATTGATCACATTTTGAGACAGAAAGAAGAATTATAAGTATTAAAATTCGAATATCATATATATTAAATATTATTTTTTAAAATATTATATAATTAATTAAAATAAATTTTCGATTCAATTTTAATTTAAGTTTCGATTAACTAAGCTTCATCATAATATTACTTTAGGTAGGTTATATATTACATGAATAATTACTTAACCTAATTCAGCTATATATATATATATGTGCAAGGTAAAGATATTAGAAGTTGAAATAGGATTTAGTGTGTATATCTATGACTTAAATCGTAAAGGGTTTTTATAAATATTAAAAAAAAAGGTTTTAACTTTTAAATGAATGAAAAAAAAAAGAGAATTAAGTTGACAAATATCAGTCTTTAAAGGCCAATAATAAGGCTAGGTTAATAACAACTGATTTTCATTCAAGTAAAAGGGTTAATTTTCTGTAACGGTAAATTAATGATTATAATCAAAAGAAAATTATTTGTTTCAATGTAACTTCCTCATAATTATAAAAGCTTAAAATTGGGAAATGGGGAATATATATAATTATTATCACTCATCGTTTTAGCAATT
The DNA here is from genome assembly GCF_002303985.1 of Durio zibethinus. The sequence continues at coordinate 22,968,271 of NW_019168381.1, read as the reverse complement.
AATAGAAATTATTAAATCATACAAAGAAGTACTTAATTAAAAAAAAGAAAAGAGAAAGTAATATTTTTTAAACTTATACAATTTGAATTGAAGATTTAATTCGATTAATTCATATAACATTTTTTAGATATAATATTTAGTAAATTTGATATTTAAATTTTAGTTTTTGTAATATTTTTTATCCTCGAAACTATATCATCCTTTGTTAAAAAAAATTGTATATAAGTCCTTCACTAAATTACTCTTTATTAATAAGAACAAATTATTTGATCTCCATCATGATCTTCAATGAATAAGTAAAGTGGAGAGTGAACTCAATTTAATTTCCTCCGACTATTGGCGTTGCGTCCATGTATACCATAATTCTACCGTTACAAAGCTTGAGCCCAACAAAAAATGGAATCTAATGGATCCAGTTTAATTCATTCTCTAAATATAAGTCTTCTTGTTTTTTTTTTCTTAAATATGGGTTACCAATCCAATTCCCAACGTGAAATAGTAATGATTAAGGAGATCCAAAGAGTGTTGTGATCGTGGGTTTTGGATAGAGACAAGTAAACTGATGAACAATGACCATGCACGCTTCCAATCTTCCTGTCCCCTTAGGGCCCTAAACCTTAGGTAATACACGTAGCAGCCATGCAAACGAAGGTGCTCATCTCATCTCAACCAAAACGGCAAAACCCAAGGTGTCAGTTTTCTTAATAATCTCCCCTTCACATTCCAATTTATCATATATAGTTATTATGAATTCTGGTTACTATATTTGTTGTTAATTGAAAACTGTAATTTCATTTTATTTTTCTCAGCCAAAAAGTATATGAATTTGTATAGCAAAATGATTATAAATGCAACCTTATCAAAGGAGGTTCCAAGCTACAAACCACAGCAAAAACTGTTACAACCTACAAAAAACAGAGGTTCATGACTCCCATGTAACTGATCCTATCTACCACCAACCATTCAGTTCTATTCAAAGACTGAATAAAAGGATTAGCTTCTCTGTCTCTAAAACAAAGTATGCACAAAATATTAGAGATTTTTAAAATAAATTATAAGAAATAATCTCAAATTGAAAAAAAATAAAGATAGATAGTTAAATTTGTTCAAAACATAAAGATAAGTCTATTCAAAATAAATAGTTTTAACTGTTCAAAAATAGACAGTTTTTGTCTATTAAAAAATATACAGTTTTTGTCTATTCAAAATAAACATTCATATCTATAGAAAAAAAACACTTATTTGTTTATAAAAGGTTCTTCTGGTTTTTTGAAAACATATATAAAATAATTCTTGAAACTTTTCTTCTTTCTTCAAACTCTAGATTTCTTTTATAAAAGTTTTTCTGCATAATATCTTTATAGAAATTCAGTGATATTGTAATATGTCGATAAATACTTGATGGATTGATTTCGTCAATGCAAAATGCAGTCAGTTGTTAGGCTTTATTGTATCCTCAACGTTTATTGCTTGTAACCTTTTTGCACACCTACTAATTAAATAATGCGGTGAAGGCAAATAAAACTTTCAAGGAAAGTGGCATCGTTATACGCCTTAGAGCCTTTCCTCAAAATTTCAAATTTACCAAAAGCAGTAATTTTAGATTTTCAATGTTTGCTCTAACAATCTTAAAGTTTTCTTCATTTCAACAATGGCTACTGAAGCAACTCTCAAGGAATTGGTTCTAGTTTTGTCAAATTGGATTGTTTTGATGATGACAATTTTCAAAGATGGCAAAAGAAGATGCATTTCCTACTTTTAACCTTGAAAGTTGTATATGTTATGACTACTCCTAGGCCAGAAGAAAATAAAACAAAAGAAAATGTTACTGCAACAAGAGATAGGAAAAATGAGATAATGCAGACTAAATATGTAAAGGCCATATTCTAAACGATATGTATGACAGCCTATTTGATACCTATCAAAACGAGGCTACTGTAAAGAAGTTATGGGATAAATTGGAAACCAAGTATATGATCAAGGATGCAACAAGTAAGAAATTTCTCGTTAGTCATTTCAATAATTATCATATGGTTGATGGACGTTCTATGATTTAACAACTACATGAAATTGAAAGAATGCTTAATCAGTTTAAACAATATAATATGAGTATAGATGAAACAATTATTGTATCCTCTGTAATAGACAAACTTCCTCTATCATAGAAAGATTTTAAAAGAAGTTTGAAATATAAAAAAGAGAAAATCACTCTTGAGACTTTGGCTAATCATCTTTGAATTGAAAAGGAATACAAAAAAAAAAAAATAGAATTTCAGTTCTGATGATGCCAAAATTCATGTTTTTGAAGAAAGATAGACTACAAAACTTGACAAAAAGAAGTTCAAGTTCAAGCATATTGCTAATAGATCTAAATTCAAGAAGAATAAGAAATGCTTATGTTACCATTATTGTAAACTAGGATATTTCAAAAAAGAATGTCAATTGCTATAGAAAAAAATGATTCCTCAAAAGGGGATACTTTTGAAAATTTTATTGCCATGATTTTCGAGATCAACATGTTTAAAAATGATAAATTTTGGTGGGTTGATTAAGAGAACAAAACATGTATGCAAGGACTTTACACAAAAGTAAGGGATAAACTACTTTGATACTTATGCTCTAGTAGCTAGAATTACTACAATTAGGCTTCTAATTTCATTTACCTCAATTTAGAATTTGATTATACATCAAATGAATGTAAGAAGTCATTTTTAAATGGTGAATTAGAGAATGAAGTATATATGGAACAACTGGAAGGATTTATCATTCCAGGTAAAAAGTATAAGGTTTGAAAGCTTGCAAAGTCCTTGTATGGACTTAAGCAAGCACCAAAGCAATGGCACCAAAAGTTTGATGAAATCGTTATTATTAATAGTTTTAGAATTAATGAGTTAGATAAATGTATACATAGCAAATTCGAAAATGGCAAAAGAGTCATAATTTGCTTATATGTGGATGATATGCTAATATTTGGCACTAATTCAAAACAAGTTAAAGAAATAAATAAATTTTTATAAAATAATTTTTTAATGAAAAATATAGGTGTAGCGGATGTTATTCTTGAAATTAGAATAATCTGGAATGATAGTGACATAACCTTGTCACAATCGCATTATATAGAAAAAGTACTTTAAAAGTTTGATATTTTTTACTGTATTCTAGCATCTACATCCATGGATTTTCAGTTGAAATTCGTAATTAATACTGATAAAACAATCGATCAATTGCAATATACATGAGCAATTGGTTGTCTAATATATGCAATGACTTGTACAAGGCCAGATATAGCATTTATTATTGGAAAGTCGAGTAAGTACATAAGAATCCAAGTAACTTGCATTGACAACAGTTAAAAAAGTACTTCAATATTTGAAGAAAACAATCAATTATGAATTGTGTTATAGTGGATACCCTTTAGTTATAGAAGGATATTTCGATGCTAGTTAGATTACAAATATGAAAGATCATACTTCTACAAGTGGGTGGATCTTTGTACTTGGTGGAAGTGCTATTTCTTGGGATTTTAAGAAACAAACATGCATAACAAATTCGACTATGGCAGCCGAGTTTATTGCATTAGCCTTAACAACTTAAGAAACTGAATGGCTAAAAAATTTACTATATGAAATACCTTTATGGCCTAAACTAATTTTTTCAATTTCTATCCGATGTAAAAGTGAAACAACTCTAGCAAAGGCATATAGCCAAGTATATAACGAAAAGTTTAGACATATTGGATTAAGATATCGCTATGTTAGACAATTAATTTCAGATGAAGTGATCATTATAAATTATGTGAGGTAAAGTGAAAACTTAGTGGATCTTTTAACCAAAAATCTTGCTAGAGAATTAGTAAAAAAACACCTCAATAGGGATGGGGCTCAAGCTTATAAAGTAAAATCACCTGTAATGGAAACTCGACTTAATGCTTACTATAACGTCAAGTCTTGAGTTTAATGAGACAAAGTACATCATCTTTATGTAACTGTTAGCACTATAGTAATATTTACTCTCATCTCAAGTACAGTGTTAGGTACTTGTAATGATAAAAGAAAGATGAGTAATATACTCTTAATAGACCCATAACATAAATATGTTAGAGTGTTATAGTTATAGAAACACTCTTAATGGGAGCTACTTATGTGAGTGTGAAGTGTGACCACTTTTAAGAACTTAAGAGCTTGGCTCTAACAACACTCATGAAAAGAGGATAAAGACACATGGCCATAAATGTATCATCGAATATCAAGCATTCATGGATGTTGAAATCATTGTGTGAGATAAGTTCGGTTAACCAAATGATATAGCTAGTTCAAAACATAGTCTACCATGCGATTTCGATTAACTTTAACTTGTTTTCACTAAATGAATGTCAAATCGAAAGATACATTTATTTATGCAATTGATTTCAAGCTTATCATAAATCTAAATTATTTTTAAAATGGTGGGGGATTATTAGATTTTCAAAATAAATTATGGGAAATAATACCACATTGAAAAAGAAAAAATAAAGACAAATAATTAAGTCTATTCAAAATAGAAAGATAAATCTATTTAAAATGAATATTTTCAACTGTTCAAAAATAGATAATTTTTATCTATTTAAAATAGATAATCATGTCTATAAAAAAATACACTTATCTATTTATAAAAGGCTACTATGATTTTTTAAAAATATATAGAAAACAATTTTTGGAACTCTCTCTCTTTCGACAAATTCCATATTTTTTTCTTATAAAAGTTTTGTTACAGAATATCTTTATAGAAATTTGATGATCTTTTGATACGTTGGTGAATACTTGGTAGATTAATTTTATCAATGTAAAATGTAATCAGTCACTAAATTTTATTGTATTCTCAAAGTTTATTACTTGTAACTCTTTTATACATTTACTAATTAAATAATATAATAAAAATAAATAAAATTTTTTGAAAAAATGATATCGTTATACTCCTTAGAATCTTTTCTTAAAATTTTAAATTTATCAAAAATAATAATTTTAAATTTTCATGTTTGCTCTAACAAATCAAAGTCTTTTATCATCTTCCTCAGCTTCCTTCGTTTACTTTTTCTTTGTCTTACCTCTCTTTCTTCCTTTTGCAATTCCTGCAATATCATACAACATTACAATCCAACAAAGTACAGTAATTGAATATTCACAATTTGATCCATCCAAATCCCTGCAGAGATCAAGAAGGGAGAGAAAGTGATGATATATATATATATATATATATATATATATTGACAGTTGTTGAGAGGTGATCCTTAACCCAAGGTTTTAGTGCCATTGGGGGGCAAGGGGATAAGCCAATGACCCACGCTTGCAATAATTTCTTCTGTTTCTGTCCCTCTTAGCCCTTAGCCTAGGCCCCTAAGCCTTAAGACTTCCACACGTAATAGGAACGCTTCTCATGCTCAAAAGCATTCGATTTTTTTTTCTTTCCTCTCCCATCTCGATTTCAAGAATTGACTTTGGCTATTATCCCTAGTTTGTGATTTTATGGGGATAATCTTCTTAATTTTTATAACTTCAGTATGGAATCCACACTCTTCATGTATAGTTTGTAATTCTATTAGTAGATCCACCACCACCATGGAAAGTAAGATTTTGATTATCAGAGTTTTGGCAGATGTGAAATTCTCTAATCATTCAAAAAATTACTTCCCAATTCATATCATTAAGTGCTTGCCTAGCTATTCAGCACCCAACTTCTTTTTAGTAGTTTATAATTTTAGAACTGATGATCAGAGATGTCTTTTAATAAAAATTGGTTAAAGGAAAATACTTTAATTTTTTATATAAAAATATAATAGTTTAAAGATTAAAAAATTACATATTTTGATATTTAAACTTTAAATTTATTGCATATCATTTATTAAATATTAAAAATAAATGATAAATTAATTTAATTAAAATTTGAGTTCAAGAAAATATTTTAATTACCTAAGCATATAATTTTTGTTTATATAAAATATTTTATTTATAAGTGAATGTTTGTGGCTTTCACGTGGAATTCGCACTCTTTCCAATTTATTTATTGAAATTAGTTTGAAAGCACAATGTCTAAGCATCTGATCAAAGATCAGGTGGACATTATCCTGTAAGTACACCCCCACTAATAAAAATAAAAATAAAAACACTCCTTTCGTGTGGAAAGCACACTCCGATCCGACCCCCACAGCATATACGAGCAGCACAACCTCTTTCCCTCTGTTAAGTATGCTCCATTATCATCAATAATATAATTGTGGAAAAAAAGTACTGTGCTCAAATAAATAAATATTATAGATTAATAGTTGCCAAGATTTGTGCCTTTGTTGAATATTGAAAAATGAAAAATATGAATGAAAACATATTTGATAATTGAAAATGAAAATAATTTTTTGAAAAACAAAAATAAAAATAAGTTAAAATATGAAAAAAGAAATATTATTAATTGTGAAAATAAAAGATGTACATTATTTTTTTTATGTTTTACAAGTTATTATATTTGAATACTTTTTAACGTCATTAATTTTAAAAAATAATTTTTATTTTCATTTACTAAATACATTTTTTAAAATAAAAAATAAAAAATATTTTTTCAAATCAAATAGAATCTTAAGTTTTGAGTTTTGTATAAAATGGACAATATATAAAAGAAAATGTCCGTGATTTAGACTATTTACAATATGAATAAATCATGTAATGATTGCAAGATAGATGACAGAACGATCCAACATAGCCAAAAGATGATAACAAAAATTTTACTTATTTAATATTTGGACTGGATTCAAATTGTTTAAGGGAGTTTTCAAGACATTTTATATACCTATTGAATAGCAAATTTTGTGACCATCCTTGAGATTACTTTTTTGGAAGTGATTTTGCCCAATAATTCGAATTTTGTATAGAACTCCTCTGTCCAGCGAAAAGCTATAGGGCCTACACTTGAAGAAAAAACAAGGGCACCTAAACCAATAACAACCTAAAAGTTAATCAGTGGCAAAACCAACAACTATATAGTACATTTTAGTTAATTAAACGCAAATTCAACGACCCATAATTTAACTCTATTTGTTCATTAATTATCTTTTAAAAAAAATAATATCTATTAAATTTAAAATTTAAATCTCAACTGATATAACATTTTTCTTTTATTCACTATCTCTTTTATGAATATATATATATATATATATATAAAGTTTGATGAGCTTACGTGTCTTCCACAGTATCCCCACCTTAAAGGCTATAACACGATAGTGATGAATGAGTTAAATCTCATTCTATAAATGCCCTCCAAGCCCAATATGCATGGCTTGTGTCGTCCACAAGCACTGCTTAATATTCATTCCCCTCTTTTCTTCCTTCTCTGTGTTGGGATTTCCACTTCAAGCATATGGCTCCAATTGCCAACCAACCATCACCCAGTGATATGGAAAACTTGTTCAGAAACGTGAAAGATGATGATTCTAAGAAAAATCACTGCCTAGAACCTGGAGATTATGATGGGTTGGCGTCTCCTGAAAGAAGGCAATGGAGGAGTTATGAAACAAAACTCAGGGAAGCCTTGAAAGAAATGCTGGCAAGTAATAGTTTTGTAGGGCTAATTGCTGAAACCTATAGTAAGGCAACAAGATTCATATACACTCAAATGGACGCAGAGATGATAAGGGGAGGCAGAGTACATGATGTAGATGGAGACAAGATAGATAAGAAGCGACAGCTGCCAAATCAGTTGGGCAGTAACTTGGAATTCTGGCTATTATATGCCTGCATTTGAAGAAACTTCACATCTACAAACACAAATGTCTTTGGACTAAAGCTCACTACTTATATAATAATGTAATGTTATGCAAGTGAAAAAGGTTGTTTATTTTCAAGGGAGAGCATTCATGGGTAGCTATCTTCTTTGTTTTTTCTAGGATTGAAAATGGATGGGGGAGATAAAGAGAAGGGAGGAATGTTGCTTTTGATATTTATTTCTGAAGTTTTATATTAATGTAAAAGTCTATAAACTGGTTGATTGTTGCAAAGTTTCAAAATTTCTGTTCGTTTTTATTCCATTATAATAATTTATGATCATATTTGATACATAAAATGATAGATATAATAATATGATAATAATTTTATATTATATTTAGTTTATATCTAATTGAAAGTGATAAGATTATAAAAAAGATTATCATCCTCTTAATATAGGATGATTCAATCCTCTCAAAGTGAAAAGAATTATTTTTAAATTATAAGATTAAACTTATATGTCTTATTATATCTTTAAAAATTATATCAATAATTTAAATTGTATAAACTTTGAAAAAAAATAATTTTGATTAATAAATAATTTAATATAAAATAAGATAATATTATTTAATTTAATTTTATTTATAATATCATTTTATTATATTCTATCATAATCTTAAATATCAAACATGACCTATATGTTCAATACGAGCTCTTATCCACAAACTTGATTCGGGCTCTTATCCCACAAACTGGATTCTGTAAGACGTAACACGAACATTTGACATGATCTAATTATAGCCATAAAATCTTGATTCATTATAAAAGGAAAAAATAAAAGTTTTCCACGACACACAAATGTGACCTTTTTTTAAATATAAGTTTAACAAATGTTAAATATGCTAAAGAAGGTGAAGAGTTATGAGAAATGCGAGATTGATTCGAGGGAAAGTCCCTGTTCCCCTGATCATTTAGGAAAAGTAGCAGCTTTAGGACACTCCCGATTATGTGGCGTTCGTGTTACAATTTTGCAGTTATCTAAATCGCCCCGCCTGCCCCAATAAAAATGAGATGCAGCTACATATTCCGACAAGCACCCAATTCAATTTTTAATGGGAATTGGCGAATTGCGATCCCCGGCCCAGCCCAACTCTACAATCACTCTTTATTTATCCAAGGACCTGAGAGCCGCGACATTGTCTTGGACGAGTTCTAGATAGGCTTACATATTTTCTCCAAAAGTTTCCCAACCCTATTCATGTGAGCTAATACTATTTGTAAGAGAGGTGAATTCTAATCTCTTAACTGTGACAAAAAGATGAGTGAAGCTTTGGTGAAGAAACCATTCAAGTTCTACTCTACTACTATTTGTAAGAGATGAGCACAAAATAATGAAAAGCTAATGCTCCATGCATGCCAAACGTACATCCATTTATATACATAAACAGTGATTCAAATTAATTATTATTTATACCACTTAAATAGGTAGGTCTATAACAAAAGCAAGATATAATCCACAAAAACCAAAATAAATAAATAAATAAACCAAACAATTCAAGCATGTATGAAGCAATGCCACATAAACCAAGAAAATATCACCCATGCCTATAGCACACTCCAACAATTTGATGGACAAGGGGTCCCGGTTGCAGTTGGAAAAATTGCAACAATTCAAGTCCTAAGAGAGGAACCAAGGAACAATTTCCTTTCAGCCATATTTCAGAAAGAGCTAAGAAGAAGGCACCAATCTCCTACACAGCCCCAGGCAAACCAACCCTCAAAGTCGAAGAGTTTTGACACAAGGAACCAAAAAGGACTTAGCAAGCACGATCTGAGCTGAAAGAACTATATATTAACCAATTTTCTGAATTTTAGCCAAAAAGATCAAGACACTAGAACCCAGAAGACGGACAAGGCAAGAAGGGCAATCCACACTCAAAAAGCACAGACTCGTGGGAACAAATAACAGCAGTTGCTGAACTCATCAAAGAGCTTCCAAACAACCTGCCATGTGTCTAGAGGAAATGGAACTCTTCCATCAGTGCGCCATAAGGAACAGAGAGTGTGCTTATATTCAGTTAGTACGCAGATCCTTTGTTGCGCCCAAAAAACTCGCAATTTTAAAGTTTATAAAACCATGCCCAATTAGCAACAAAGAAACCCAATCAAGTATCCATAAAGGCCACAAACGGCCAAGCATCCTGCCAAAAGGTCAACAGCATCAATACTACACAAACTATTAATTAACAAACTAGCACAGAGTAAAGCAATATGCAAGAAAAATAAATTACCCGCTTGACTCCTGTTTATTTAGAAAGATACTGAAAACAGGGCAGCCAAAATGAGCATCTACTTATAAAGAAAGATTCTACTTAGGTGAGAAGAAGCAAAACAAACCCAAATGGTGGACCACTCCCCATCATTCTTCCATATACCCATGCAAAGACCAAACCATCTACCATAATTGGGCATTCAAAAAAGTCAACGAGAAGTTGGACAGAAGTAATGGCAATTGCTGTTGACAATGCATGAGTCACAAAAAATGGAGCATTCAGAGAGCATAAGACCATATTTGAAAGAGCATGTCAAGAAAGCACAAGACTCCATCGGACCAAAACATCGAACACAGCATTTAAGGAGCACATAAATAGTCAGTAGATTTGTGCCAAGTTTCACACTTCAAAGGACTGAACTATTATATTGTTCCACCCAGACAACAATGAAGAGAGCACATCCTGTAAAAAAGAAACTTCATGCTTCGCCATAAGAGCAGCAACCTTAGTTCATAAGCTGCAATCAAAATATGCTTCCATCAATACAACAATGATCACAAATTTGAATCCAAAAAAGGAAAAGAAGAAGAAATTAGCAAGCCAAAAGAATAATTAAATATGCATACCACATACAGTCATCTTATCCAGAACGAGGACCTCCAGTTCCACGACGGTCATACGGTCCAGAACGATCACGATTGTATCTATCACTTCCAGACCCCCCACGACTACCTGCATCCCTGCTCCGCCCACCAAATCGATCTCCATTCCTATCAGGTCCGTAACGACCAGCACCACCAGCACCACCACCTCCTCCATAACGATCCCCCCTACCACCATACTTGCCCCCCCTAGCCCCATCACTAGGACACTCCCTAGCAAAGTGTCCAGGTTTCCCACACTTAAAACACTCCCCACCATTAGACCCACGGCCGCCATCATAGCCCCGATTACGATCATGGTCACGATCACGTCCACGATCACGATTACGGTCACCATCATAATCTCTCCCTGACCCTTGTTGAGGCTTAGCTCTATCAACAGTTATATTCCGCCCATCCAAATCCATTCCATTCATTTCTTTAATTGCTTCTTCCATGGCCTCTTTCTCATCAAAAGTGACAAATCCAAATCCACGAGAACGGCCAGAAAACTTGTCGACAGCTACCTGAATCAACAAAAGTTTTCTCAGTCAAATCTTGTTGATGATTAATTAAAACATCATAAAATATAGTTTGGAGTGCAGGCCAAAACGAAAAAAATTAATGCCATAATGTATTCAAAAAATAATAAAGTTCCAAACAGCTTATCAGTTATAATTCTTTAAACAAATAATGCTATTATGATTACTAGTTGTGTTCTGTACAACATATTATTGTCATCTAAAGTAATTAATGTCAATCTGAATTGGAAAATAAACTGACATCCAGGGGCATAAAGAATAGTTTTCAAAAGGGGTTACACGTTCAGAAACCGAAGGCGGCAAGTGAAAACAAAGAAACTGAAAAAGCTTATGAACTAATGAAATCTATTACCTTGTGTAAAAGCAACAATGAAAGAAAATACAATGTTTGACCAGGATCAAATTTGATGATGATAATCAGAAAGCTCAAGTATTTAGAAGATAGAGAATGAATAAGAGAAGATATGTCATAAAGAGAGAGTTTCATGATTCATTACCTTGGCCTCAAGAAGATTTCCAAACTTCTCAAATGCATCTTTTAGGCCCCTATCTGATGTTGACCATGAAAGGTTACCAATAAAACAGCGGTACTCCACATCTTCAGACATACTATAAGCTGCATTTTTTTCAGCAAAAAAATAACAAAAAAAATTCAACACATGGGTGTTAAATCAATTTGAGATCTCTTCTTGGATTAAACATGCCATCACCAGATCAGCATTGAGAAATGGAGGAAACATGCTTAATGAATGTAATGATTGAAAACAAGCATTTCAAAGTATGAGCAAACAAAAGAACAAGAAGCAACTTATGACTGTTAAAATTTCTATGACCACAAGGAATCAATTTACTTGCATTCACGGTATCTTTTATTTGGAAAGATCATATCCCAAAAGATGGAAACACTCTTCACAATAATAAATGCCACACCAACAATAAAAGGCAATCACTTAAAAGAAATATAAATGGATAAAGATACCAAAATTTTTGGTAAAAGGTTGAATGAATGACATTACAAAATCACTTCATTAAATTCAGTTAAACAATTTCAATAAAGAAAACATTAGGCACTGCTTGGCTGTTAGTTTTATGCTTCCACAACTGTTACTATAAAGGATAAGAAAATGACAAGCAAAACCAAATCATATTCGATTGAAAAAAAAAGAAAATAATTAAAACACAACACAGATTCAATTACGATTGCTCGATATTAAAGTAAAAAATCATGCCTTTAGCCGTTTTAGAAATTTTAGTTTTCAATTTTCAACTATTCAAAAGCAATTGTTGCATTTTGCTTCCGGTAGCAGAAACCAAAAAAAAAAAAAAGGGCTTGGTCTACAATTGCCCTAAATCTCCACTCTACATTTATTAATGAAATTCAGATAGACGAATTTAAGTATCCTTCAATTAAAAAAAAAAAAAGAAAATTTTCCATTTCATATTCAGTCAATACTGCCATCCAAACAATATTAGTATCAACATTGTCAATGCACTATTACAACCACTGAATCACACCTAAGTTAGCTAACTGTACACATTCGCACTCCGGCTTTTAGACCAAAAGTCCGCAACAACATGTATTTACAAACAATCGAATTAACTTATAAATCCAACAAATAAATAATTCTAATCTGCTAACCGATTAAAAACAACAGATTCCATATAAAATCATATTAGAAGAATTAAATTAGTCAGATCTGAAGCCAACAAGCAATTAAGCGAAAACCTAATCGAAAGAAAACAACAATTACAAGATTGCAGAAAAGAAACAGATTTAATGGATAAGATTAGAGATAGATAGATAGAGAGAGAGGGAGAGTTAGCGTACCAAAGAAGCAGAGGCGAAGGAGAAGTAAACTTGAAAAGATTTGTAAAGCTTGCTTTGTGTCGAAGGAAACCTAAAAATATAAACTGTGGAGATTGAGAGAGAATCAGCAGCGGAAGCGGTAGCGTAAGTCTTCGCGATGCCAAACCTTAAATTTTGTTTTAGGGCTTTTTTTTTCTTTTTTTGGTTCCGAGGGATAATAATATCTAAATAGTACCTCGAATTTTATAAGAAAATATATGTATGCTTTTATGCTGTATTAAATTATAAATTTTTATTTATTATAATTATATTCATTAAATTTAAAAATTAATGAATAAAGTCTAATTTTAGAATCTAAACATAACTTTTCTCAAATATTTATCATAAATCTCATTCAAATAAACATATTAGATCAATCAACTAAAAAAATTAACAGAATATAGAATATAAAATATTTTATAACATCAAGGTTCTCATTGTTTATACCAATTGATCCCTTTACTTTGCTGAGGAATTTTATTTATATTTATATTAATATAATTATATTTTATTAATTAAAAAATTAAATATATAAAAAATAATTAATTATAAATTATATAATACAAATGCGTTAACTTGAAAATAAATACCAATTATTATTATTTAAATTTTATTTAAAATTTTCTATTATTTGTGTCAAATTTAAATAAAAATTTCACATAAATTTTTTTCCTAAAAAAAAATCAATCATAATTATCATTTACTTTCAAATTATCATTCATTCTCTTTTTTTTTTTTTTTCTTTTTCATAAGATAAATTGCAGGTTGAAAACATTAAACATTTTCAAATCCTTATAACATTTTTTATATTTCAACAAACATTTGTTGAGGAAATTTTTATTTTAATTCCTAACCTTAGTTTAGGAATCATTTGTTACGCCTGAAGCAATAATCACAACAATACAAAAGTAAAAACAACAATTAATAATAAAAACGTAAAAAAAATAAAGCACACCAAGATTTACGTGAAAAACCCTCCAGTGTAGAGGAAAAAAATCACAGACCACCAGAAAAATCTTCACTATCAAATAATAGGTATACAAAGTTCTTCTCTAGCTAAAACTAGAGATAATCAACAATTAAAGAAACAATTGAAAAAATCTCACCAAATAAGTGACTCAACAAATACACCATGGATTTATTCCTAGAGAGCTTCAAACCCGATCTTCACCGTTAAGAATGTAAAATTCTAAATCATAAACCTCTTGACAACGGATCGACTTCCATTCAACCAACTCTCCCTTCTCTTTTTTCTCTCTACTTTTTTTGGCTTTTCTTATTTCTTTACTTGGTTTTCGACACACACTTAAAACAATCTCACCTCTTTTTTATTAAGTAGCTAGGGCTTTGTGTAAAATGAAAGATCAAGGCCCATGGCCTTTACTTGGTCTAAAACCACTTACATGAGGTTGGACCCCATTTTTCTAACAATCTCCCTTTCCAGCCCCATTAGGAGGAGATTCATCACCATAACAGTTTTATCTAGAACTTACCTTGGCCAGGGAACTCATTTCAGCCAAGGTACTGCAAAGCTCAAGCTTTTTTTTGAAAAATATCTTAGTCAACATATCTGCTACATTCTTATCAATATGAATTTTTTTCAATAGCATCTGTTGTTCTTCAATCACTGAATGTAACCAATGATATCTAACATCAATGTGCTTTGTTTTAGCATGGTACATGGTATTCTTACTCAAATCTAAAGCACTCTGGCTATCATAAAATATCACATATTCTTTCTGATTCAACCACAATTCAAGAAAAAAATGTTTCATCCAAAGCATTTCTTTACATGCTTCGGTTGCTGTAATATACTCAGCCTCTGTAGTTAACAAAGCAACGCACTTCTGTAACTTAGATTGTCGAGATACAACTCCTGTAAAAGTGAACAAATATCCTGAAGTAAATTTCTTACCATCAAGATCGCCTGTCATGTCAGCATCAGTAAACCTTTCTAGAACTGGTTGTGAAACTCCATAAGTCAAGCACATTTTTGAGGTACCCCTTAAATATCTAAAAATCCATTTCACTACTTCTCAGTAAACCTTTCTTGGATTAGAAAGAAATCTACTCACTACATCAACTGCATGAGTAATGTCAGGCATTGTACAAACCATAAGATACATTAAAGAATCGATTGCAAAAGAATAAAGAATATTAGACATAGCTAGTTGCTTTTCCTTAGACACTGGATAAGATTTCTTACTTAGATGAAAATGGTTGGCAAGTGGACTACTAACTGATTTAGCATGTTGCATGTTGCATGTTGAATCTACCAAGCACTTGTTCAACATACTTTCCCTGTGACAACCATAGCTTTTCAACTCTCTTATCTCGGATAATGTCCATACCAAGAATCTACTTTGCTGGACCTAAATCTTTCATATCAAAAGACTTAGATAATTGTTCTTTCAACCTGCAAACCATACTAGCATATTGTCTTACAATCAACATATCATCAACATATAATAATAGGATAATAAAGTTACCATTAAGGAATTGTTTAACATACACACAAGAATCTACTGTTGTTCTTTTATAGCTATGACTCACTATAAAAGAATCAAACTTCTTGTACCACTGTCGTGGAATTTGTTTCAAGCTATACAAGCTTTTCTTCAATTTACAAATTAAGTGCTCTTTCCTTTCACTTCAAAACACTCAGGCTGATTCATATAAATGTTTTCCTGTAAATCACCATGCAAAAATATAGTTTTAACATCAAGTTACTCAAGCTCAAGATTCAAACTAGCTGCTAATCCCAATACCACTCGAATAGAACTCATCTTTACAACTGGAGTAAAAATCTCATCAAAATCGATGCTTGGTTTCTGAGAAAAACTTTTTACTACCAATCGAGCTTTATACCTCACTAGTTTTTCACCATCTTTTTTTAACTTGAACATCCATTTATTCTTTAATGACCTCTTCCCTTTTAAAAGTTTAACAAGATCATAAGTACCATTCTTTCGTAATGACTCCATCTCTTCTTTCATTACTTTTAACCAATGCTCTCTATTCGAAGTAATCTGCACATCTTGAAAGCTTTCTGGCTATCTTTCACTGGTAACTAAAATAAAATTTGAACTTGGATACCTGGTAGATGGCTTGCGCTCTCTAGTAAATCTTCTGGGTTGAGACTCTACATCACGTGATATCAAAGGTAGCTCTTCCTGCTCAACACTCTTAGGTAGAGAGGATTACTCCCCTTGTTCAAAACTAATTGCATCTGACTCATCACCAACTGTGACTGGTTCATTCAAATTTTCAAGTTCTATTTCTTGTTCATTTCTACCATCTGTGGCTCTTTCTTGTGGAAACCCTATCGGTGTTGAAACATCACACTCAACAGTAACTCATGTAGTCTTCTCATTTTTCTCAAGGTCTGCTATGGTTTTTTTTTCATGAAAGACCACATTTTTACTTTTGACTGTCT
This sequence comes from Durio zibethinus, assembly GCF_002303985.1. The sequence continues at coordinate 22,951,809 of NW_019168381.1, read as the reverse complement.
TTTTCTTTACTGGATCCCATACCTTGTAACCAAATTCTTCATCACCATATCTTATAAACACACATTGTATGGCTTTACTGTCAAGCTTTGATCTCTGCTCTTTCGGCACATGTATGAATGCTTTACACCCAAAAACTTTCAAGTGAGAGCATAAAGTATCTTTTTCTATCCACACTCTTTTTGGAATGTCAAAGCCCAAAGGAACTGATGGTGATCTGTTAAGTAAATAACAAGCCGTGTTAACTGCTTCACCCCAGAATGACTTTGGTAATTTTGTCATCCTCAACATACATATGACTTTTTTCATAATGGTATGATTCATTCTTTCAACTATACCATTATGCTACGGTGTTTCAGGTTTTGTCATTTCATGCCTGATCTCATGCTTTAAACAATATTCTTTAAAACCTTTAGATGTGTATTCCCACCATTATCAGTTCGAATACACTTCAAGGTAACCCTGTTATCCTTTCAATCATGGCATAAAATTTTTAAAAATATTATAGTACCTAACTTTTGTATTTTAACATAAATACCAAGTCTTACGTGAAGTATCATCAATAAAAGTAATAAAATATCTATTACCACCTAATGATTTAACCTTAATGGGATCACATACGTCATAATAAATTAATTCCAATCTATTTTCTTTTATCTGAGAACTTTTACGAAAAGAAACTCTATGATGCTTACCAAATAAATAATAATCACATGAATCGAGAGACATACCTTTAGTCAAGGGAATAAGAGACTGTCTTACCAAAACTTGTAACCTCTTTTCACTCATGTGTGCTAGCTCCTGTGCCACAAGTTTACTGAAGCATCATTTTCAATGGTATTTACCTGGTTACTATTCAATTACATCCATATCTTATACATTATGCAGCATAGTTTTTTTCTTGCAACTACCATAGATTCTTTAAAAGCTTTCACTGTCCATTCTTTTATCGACTTTCATATCTTTCCTTATCAAGGACATTAATAGCAAGCAAGTTTATTCTCATATCTGAAATGTGTCTGATATCCCTCAAAGTCAACATGTGACCTGTACTAGTTTGTACAATAATATCACCAATCTCAACAATCTGTGATACACTTTTGTTTTTCATCTTAGTATAACCAAAGTCTCTTACTTTGTAAGTTGTAAACAACTCTCTCTTAGGAACATAATGATATGTCGCTCATGTGTCAACTATCCATTTAATGTCGGGATCACTAACATGATTACAATCACCATGTGTACAAATCAAAATAACTGAATCACTATCTGAATTCACTGTTACAACATTACCATCATCTGAACTTTTATCTTTCTCATTTTTTTGCTCTTGCTTCAAGATTTTACAGTTTCATTTTATATGACCTACCTTACCACAATAGAAATACTTCACTTTACCTCTAGACTTGGATCTATATTTAGACTTACCACAGTCTTTTGAGTCCTGACCTCTGTCGATGTTTCTACCCCTATTCTCTGTAATCAGAGCTTGATTCTTAGGGTTTACATATTTTTACCTTACTTCTTCATTAAACATATTATCATTTACCATCTCTAATGTCACCTTATAATCAGGAGCTGAATTAAGAACAGTCACAACTAGAGTATTCCAACTGTCTGGTAATGAACCCAAAAGAAATAATACATTCATTTCATCATCCATCTTAAGCTCCATAGTAGTCATCCGATTAAATATATCTTAAAAATTACTCAAGTGCTTTGTAACAGATCGTCCATCCCTGTACTGTAAAGTTACAAGCTTTTTAACAAGCATAACTTATTCATACATGTTTTTCTCTCATACAATGCTGTCAATTTTTCTCAAACAATGTGAGCATCTGACTCCTACGTTACATGATGAAACACGCTGATATCAACCCATTTTTTTATTGTAGCCAGCATCTTTCTACCTAGCTTCTTCTAGCTTTCATCTTTCATATCTGCTGGTTTAGTCGAATCACTCAATACTAGCTCATACAAATCTTTACAGTATAGATGATCCTCCATCATAGGCTTATAAATTGAATAATTCGATGCTGTCAATTTTATCATGAAATCTGTATCACCCTTCATGATCTCAAACAGAATTTACTTTTATCTTGGGTTGCTTTTGTATCGATGTCTCAAAATAACCCTCGCTCTGATACCACTTGTTATGCCCGAAGCAATAATCACAACAATACAGAAGTAATAGCAACAATCAATAATAAAAACACATGAAAAATAAAGTACACAAAGATTTACGTGAAAAATCCTCCAGTGTAGAGGGAAAAAACCATGGACCACCAGAAAAATCTTAACTATCAAATAATAGGTATACAAAGTTCTTCTCTAGCTAAAACTAGAGATAATCAACAATTAAAGAAACAATTGAAAAAATCTCACCAAATAAATGACGCAACAAATACACCATGGATTTGTTCTTAGAGAGCTTCAAACCCGATCTTTACCGTTCAGAATGTAGAACTCTGAATCATAAACCTCCTGACAAGGTTCCAACTCAATCGGATCACGGATCGACTTTTGTTCAACCAACTCTCCCTTTTCTTTTTTCTCTATGCTTTTTTTGGTTTTTCTTCTTTCTCTACTTGATTTTCGACACACATTTAAAATAACTCCACCTCTTTTTTATTAAGTAGCTAGGGCTCTGTGTAAAATGAAAGATCAAGGCCCATGACTTTTATTTGGTCCAAAACCATTTACATGAGGTTGGATCAAATTTTCTTAACATCATTAGTTTAGGAAATGGATTTATTAACTTTAATGTTTCAACCTAGATATTTCGACAAATATTAATTTAGAAATCAAACAGTTGAGGATTTTTTTTAATATTTAATTGTTTAATTATTATTTAAAAATAATTTAAATTAAATCAAATTAAATTTTAGTTGTTTATTTAAATAATATTTATTTTTATATGTTTTAATATTATTACTATTAGTTATTATAAATTACATAATAAATATGATCACATAATAATTATTTTTTCATAAAACTCTTTCTTTTTTTAATTTCCAATTTAAGAAAAAAATAACTACAAAGTATAAAAATAATAACAAAGTCAAATTCAACTATACTCATATAATTTTGTACCTTAATTAACCCTTAAACCAAGTGTTAATTGTTTAAAAATTGAATCTAAAAAATCTAAACAAAAGCTTTAGATTAAATAGGGATAACTTTAATATAAAGGTATTGATGATATTGGTTTTATCTTTGCTATTTAAAGTAACATAAAATAAATATATGTAAATAAAAGTTAATATATATATATATTTCTAATGAATTCAAAATGTTTTTAAAAAATAATTAAAATAAAGTATTTTTTTTAATTAGATTGGATTACTTATAATGGACCAACCCCTTTCGTAAAAAAAGGGCTCATTTTTTGCTGCCATCATATTTGCTTTTCAAATTCTCTAACTGAAGGTTAATATGATAATTTTATTATGAAATACAACTGTCAATTTCTAAAGCTTTTTTATAGATTTATAGCTATATTTATAATACATATAAAATCATGAATGTAAAAAATCTTTTGAATTGACGAAACTAGATATGGCTATTTATTATATTTCTTAAATGCCGTTGGTCATTTTAATTTAATATTTATAAAAAAAAACTAATATTATAACCCATTAACCATTACTATATTTAATTTTAGCTCTAAGATTTAGGGTTTAGATTTATTTCTTTCACTTAAAATCTTGTGATTTAGTTTAATAAAATTGATTATTTTATTTATTTATTTATTTATTAAAAATATAAAAAATTATTAAAGATTTTCAATATTCTACAACACTTCTATATTTATATATTAAATTTATCAAACATTATTTTATTCTCTTTAAAATGTTTTTAAAACAATTCTATTCAAATAACACTTTTAATAAAAACTCCAACAAAACAAAAAAATGACATTGATCAGTAGATTTTGATGTTCCATTAATGCCACTAAAAATAATTTTTTTGTAAATTTGAAAATGTATTTATGCTGAATTTTATCATAACGATTTTGGGACCGTCAGACATAACGTATTTTAAAATCGAGAGAAATAAAATGGGAGAGTCACCACCAATCTTTGTTAGGGTGTGATTAGCTACCCAAAAGTTTATTCTTTTAATAAAACTATAAAGACGGGTTTAAAGTTTATCAAAAAGATAAATTTCAGTCTACGAAAAATTAGGTTGAGTCCGGGAGTCGGTTACGTGTGGGGAAGGATTAGCACCCCTACAACTCTCATAAATTGGTACCATTTAATTACGCGTTATTTTCGATGTTAAATAAAAATGATTTTAATTTGAAATTTAACACTAATTCTCTTCATTTGAAAAAATAAAATTTTGCTAAAAATTTTATTTAGAAATATTGAGAAAATCTTTAAGTTAAAAAATTATCTTAAAATTCTCCATTTAAGCAGAATTTAAAATAACTCTTTTCGCTTAAGATTTAACACAATAATTCTTAAAATGAAATAAAATTTTTATAGAAAATAATTGTTAGTGACTCTCCAACATCTAGGTAGAGTACTAAGAATTATTTCTTTCGGAATGTTATTTTTATTTTATTTTATAATATCACAAAATTTTTTTTTAAGTATTATTCTTTTTTTATTATAAAATATTTTATCATCGAACAGTAAATTAAAGAGAGAATAATGCAGACAATTATTGATAATAGCATACTAACATATGTATGCTAATGAATGTTATGTAGGATGAGATACAATTTAAAAGTTGGATTCTTAAGTATAATGAGATCACCCCTACTCTTCAACATCTAGGTAGAGTTTAGGTGCGACTGTTTATATTTAAGATCCCAATTTACTATTATACTTTTTATTTATTAATCTTATTATTAATGTGAATTAAGAACTTGTGTGAAAAACTTAATGAAATGGAGTTTCCTAAATACCCCATCATTTAGGCAGCATTCGGGAATAAACCATTTCATGTGAGATTTTCACGCGTGTCCTTAAAGTTTTGAAATAGATTTAGGGTAAAGGTTTAGGGTTTAAGTTTAGGGTTTAGGGGTTTAATTAAAATGCTAACATCTTTAAAAATCTCCATCATCTAGGCGGACTTTCGAAGCAAGTTTAATTTTTCATAAATTTTGAAAACTAATTAAAAATTTCTTATATATTTCTTTTTATAAAAATTTATTAATAATAATTCCCCAACATCTAGGTGGAATTATTTCTTTAAAAATTTTTTTTATTCCTTCCAACATCTAGGCAGGGAAAATAAAAAGTTTATTTCATTATTATTATTATATAAACATTTTTAATATATATTTTTTAGTTATTATCCTATATTGTTTTCATTTTATTATTATTAATAACAATTAGATATTTATCCTAATAAGTTTAAATATTTATCATGCATAAATATTAAAACTTAAAATAACAAAAATAATATATAAAAAAATTAAAAAAAATTTTATTTTACCTGAACCGGATCGGTCAACGGTCCGGTCAACGCTAGTCTGGGTCTGTCTGATCAGTTCGACGGTTCAACGATCCAACAGTTCAGACCGATTCACTGGCGGTTCGTCTGAACCAGTTTAAGGCTAGCTGAAGTGGATCGTCAGGTCGGGTTACGCGAATCTCGAGTTGAGTTCGATCCACGCGCGGATCCTCTACGCTTGAAATGGCATCGTTTGGGTCCTATGCTCAAAACGACGTTGTTTTGCCCTTATATTTTCTATAAAAAAAAAAAAAAAATTTCCTTAGTTCATTTCATTTCGCAGAAAAAAAACTTTAGGGTTCTCTAATTTCCGTCAAAATTTGGCATCGTGCACTGCGTCGATCGCCATGTGGGTCATCGTCGGCGGTGGTCGTCGGTGATCGAAAAAAGGTAAAAAAATCACTAGAAATTTTTCTCGATGCCCTTTTTTCATATCCGACCTTTGTTTGGCCTGAAAGTGCTTTGATAGTCGCGAATCGATCTTTGAAGTTTCTGATCTCCTTTTTTTTAATTTTTTTTAAGAATGCTTAAACTGATGATTTCTCTTTTTTGTTTTAGGCGACTGTGGCGCTGAGGTTCCTCACTGCGGGGAAGACTGTGTTTGTTTTTCTCTTATGTAGATTTGTTTCATTTTCTGTTTGGGGTATTTGGGGGGGTTGTTTGAAATTTTGGTTTTTTTATGCGTGGGAATAAGGGTTCTGTCTGGGGCTGTTGAGAGTGTTTTGAGGGGGGGAGTTCGTCTGAGCTTGAGGGTTTTCGTGGGGGTAGATTGAATGGGTCCTCTTTTTTTTTTTTTTTTAGAGAGCGTCCGAGAGAGCTGAAGGGGATAGGGGCTGGAGATTTTAAAGAGCTTCAAATAGGGGGATTTGGGTGGCTGTAGGTGGGCTGAACATGGAGCTGGTCAGGGGGCTGGTCGGAGGATGGACAGAGGCAGCAGCGACGTCGTACCAGCCCCTAGTTTCTGTCTCATTTCCTTTCTTCTTTTTTTTAATTATTATATATATATTTTAAAAATTTTGTTATTATTATTATTAAACTAAAAATGGAAACAATATATCCGAATAAAATCAGTGTCTATAGATGCCCCTCTTTACACATTGTTGAGAATCAGGAATAGGGCAAAGACAAAGATAACGATTTTGACTGAAAGCAAATCATGGATTTTTTTTTACAAGTAAGGTCAAGTGATAAAGAAAACGACATCGTGAGTTGAAAAATAAAGAATCGATTAAGGCAATATCGAAAGTCGAATAATAAAGAAAGTGATCGGGATGAAACAAGATCCGGATTGAACTTAGATTGACTCACCAGTCAAAAACGAAGAGATCGAGAATAAAACCTGAGTAAGAGAAATACTAAGGATTAGGATTAAACCGTGAATCAAAAAATAAAAAGATCAGGATTAAACTACGAGTCAAAAAATTAAAGATGACTAAGACTAAACTATAAGTAAGAGAATTAATGAAATGATCGAGATTAAACCACGAGTCAAAGGATAACAACAATCGAGATTAAACTGTGACTTTGAATTAAAGAGATCGGGATTGAACCGTGAATCAAAGAATAAAAAGATCAGGATTAAATCGCGAGTCAAAAGATAACAACAATCGAGATTAAACTGCGACTTTGAATTAAAGAGATCAGGATTGAACCACAAATCAGAGAATAAAAAGATCGAGATTAAATCGTGAGTAAAAGGATAACAACAATCGAGATTAAACTGCGACTTTGAATTAAAGAGATAGAGATTGAACCGCGAATCAAAGAACAAAAAGATCGAGATTAAATCGCGAGTCATAAAATGACGTTAACTTGGATTGAATGCAAGTTAGAAAGATAAAAGAGACTAGGATTAAATCGTAAGTAAGGGAAATAATAGAAATGATCGAGATTAAACCATGAGTCAAAGATTAAAGATGACTGGGACTAAACTGCAAGTTAAAGAAACTATAGAAATGATTAGGATTAAACCACGAGTCAAAGATTAAAGATGACTGGGACTAAACTGTAAGTTGAGAAAATAATGAAATGATCAAGATTAAACCATGAGTCAAAGGATAACAAGAATCGAGATTAAACTGTGACTTTAAATTAAAGAGATCAAGATTGAATCACGAATCGAAGAATAAAAAGATCAAAATTAAATCGCGAGTCAAAGGATAACAACAATTGGGATTAAACTGCGACTTTGAATTAAAGAGATCCAGATTGAATCGCGAATCGAAGAATAAAAAGATCGAGATTAAATCACGAGTCAAAAGATAACAACAATCGAGATAAAACTACGACTTTGAATTAAAGAGATAGGGATTGAACCACGAATCGAAGAATAAAAAGATCGAGATTAAACCGTAAGTCAAAGGATAACAACAATCGAGATTAAACTATGACTTTGAATTAAAAAAATCGAGATTGAATCACGAATCGAAGAATAAAAAGATCAAGATTAAATCGCGAGTCATAAAATGACGTTAACTTGGATTGAATGCAAGTTAGAAAGATAAAAGAGACTGGGATTAAATCGTAAGTCAAAAAAATAATAGAAATGATCGAGATTAAACTACGAGTCAAAGGATAACAGATGACTGAGACTAAATCGTAAGTCAGGAAAACTATAGAAATAATCAAGATTAAACCACGAGTCAAAGATTAAAGATGATTGGGACTAAATCGTAAGTCAGGGAACTATATAAGACTGAGTTATGAGTTGAGAAATAGGAGATTGGATACTCCATAGACCAACAATTTTGATTTTAAAGATTGTGCTAACATACCATATTCAAGGCCATCCTCTTTATTTCGAGAAAAAAAATTGTTGATTCTTCCTGATGTCTCATAAAGAAACCTTATATGCAACTTATCGAGAGGCATGTAATGCGTGTAATGATTGTGATGAATGAAAAGACAAAAATGCCGTCAACGAATTATATCATGCATTTCATCCAAGTTAATTCAACTTTTGGTTCAATTCTTTCAAATTTTAAAAGTCGCTTCTAGTAATCTCGTCCTATTAAATCTTTTGATTTTCGACCAGAAATCTCTATCTCATGACGGACCCATTTGGCTTTTAGTCGCTCAAAAATCTTTTTTTTTTCATTCTCTTCTTTGTCTTCAGTAATCAATCAATTTCGTTTCATTCTTTCTGTCCCCATATTACTATTTTTGTCATCCTCATATTGCATTCTCTTTTCGAGCGATGCATTGGTCTATTATGAACTTTATCAATCAATATCTTAATTTTAAATGACAAATGCAATGATTTCATGTTCAAAGTTGAGTGTGCAATACGACCAGTAATAGGGTATTTCAGGTTTAGAAAGATAAGCCGTTCGAGACATAAAAAATAGTTGACTCAAAAGTATTTCAAAAATTAAATATCAATTCTCTAAATAATGAACATTTAGACGACCTCGACCTACTCAAACTAGATTTTTTCCAAAAGCTCGTTACATTTACGATCTTGTCACCTGTGATTTCATATGACCAATCCTTGCTCCACATCTGTGACTAATGAGAACTTGCCCCCTAAAAGTTATCTCTTTTAATTCTGGTGACAATTCGTCCATTCGATGCCACTCCTTCGTTCTCTGAAGAACTTTTTCTGAGCTCTACCTTCATTTAAGCTACCTTTATAGGTTTTCAGCTTAAATGACTCCTTTTGACTCAAACTGCCTTTTTTAGGTTTTTAATCTGAATCACTTTCTTTCTCATTTTTTTTTCATTTTTTTTGGTTTGTTTTGTATTTTTTAAGCAAAATATTTCTTGACAATGTCTGAATTTACAGGACTTGGTAATTCATCATCATCCATTTTTGTAAAGATCAGAGCTCCACCAAAAAAAACCTTTTTTACTACATTTGGCCTTCCCAATTGGGCGTTCATTTTTCTCTATTGTCATGCTGATATGGCAAAATCTTTTTCAAAACCAATTCGCTCTCACGAAAGCATCGAGGTCGTATCCTTTTGTCATATGCTCGCATGATTCTTCTTTGATACATTTGTCCATAACTGAGTGCTGGGAGCATTTTCTCTTCAATAAGATTCAGTTGCTCGAAATGATCCTGAGCCCATTCTGCCTCATCTAATTTTGTCTCCATCAACACCCTCAGAGAAGGAATTTCCACTTCAATCGTAGTACAGCTTCTATCCCATACACTAATGAAAACAGGGTGGCCCCTGTAGAGGTTCGAATTGATGTTTTATAGGCCAATAAAGCAAAAAGTAATTTTTCATGCCAATCCTTATATGTGTCAGTCATTTTTCTTAATATTCTCTTGATGTTCTTATTCGTAGCTTTCACTGCACCATTCATTTTTGGATGATATGATGCTGAATGATGATGCTTGATCTTAAACTGTGCACATAATTCTTTCATCATTTTATTATTTAAATTGTTAGCATTATATGAGATAATCCTTTTCGAGAGATCATAACATCATATTATCTCTCTTTTTATAAATCTACACATCACTGATCGCGTAATACTAACATACGAAGCTGCTTCTACCCATTTTGTAAAATAATCAATTACCACAAAGATAAATCGATGCCCATTTGAAGCTTTAGAGGTTATGGGTCCGATCATATCCATTTCTCACATGAAGAAAGGCCACAGTGGCACAAAGACGTGCAGCGAGACTGGAGGAAAATAATTTTTATCTGCATAAATTTGGCATTTGTGGCATTTCTTAGCATAACTGATGCAATCATCTTCCATTGTAAACCAGTAGTAACTAGCTCTCATAATCTGTTTGGCCATTATATGCCCAGTAGCATGTGTTCCATAAATTTTTTCGTGTACTTCTTCAAGTATCATTCTCGTTTCCACAGCATCGTCGCACGTTAGCAAAATCTGATATCGACTCTTTTTATACAGGATTTCTTCATCAAGCATAAAACCTGTTGCTAATCTTCGAATGATCCTCTTATCATTTTTTGAAATCTGCTCTAGGTAGTTTTGATACTTGATATACTGTATAATGTCATAGTACCATGATTGTTGATCTACCTCTTCTTACATATTTGAATAGTAGGCTGATGAAACTTTCATTTGTACTCTAATGGGCTGGATTCTCATAGTATTATTTAACTTAAACATTGCTACCAAAATAGTCAAGGCATCAGCAATCTAATTTTCTTCTTGAAGAACATGCTGAAATTGAATCTCTTTAAAATATTTCTTCAAGCTAGCTATGTGTCTTTGGTATAACACTAGTTTTGAGTCCCTAGTCTCCCATTCACCTTTTAGTTGATAAATTACTAAGGTTGAATCCTCATATACTTCTAGTGTTTCAATTTTCTTTTTAATGGCCATTTGTAACCCCATGACATATACCTTATATTTCGTAACATTATTTGTGCAATTGAAATCTAACCTTGTGATGCATGGGTAATAATTTCCTTTTAGGGATATTAGCACTACTTCAATGCCATGCCCCATTATATTGGACACCCCGTCGAAAAACATTTTTCATACGTCTCTTACAGGCTCTTTATCTTCATCCTATAAGATTGTTATCAAATCTTCATCTGAAAATTCAAACTTCATAGGTTCATAATCTTTTATAATTCGATTAGTAAGAAAATCAGCAATTGCACTTCATTTTATGGATTTTTATGTCACATACACAATATCATATTCTGAGAGCATGACCTACCATCTCGTTAGCCTGCCTGATAAAGATGGTTTTCAAAAATGTACTTGAGGGGATCCAATTTTGATATTAACCATGTCGTATGGTAGAGCATGTATTACATGAGTCTATGAGTAGTCCAACCGATAGCATAACATATTTTTTCTATTGGGGGGTACTTGGCCTCGTACTCTGTAAACTTTTTACTTAAATAGTATATAGCATGCTCTTTCTTGTCAGTTTCATCTCTTTGCCCCAATACACATCCCATCAATTTTTTTTGAATCGTTAGATATAAAATCAACGGTCTTCCTACAACTGGTGGAACTAACACTGGTGGGCTTATCAAATACTCTTTAATCTTTTCAAATGTATTTTGACATTCTTCATCCCATTCACCAGGATTATTTTTATGAAGCAACCTGAAGATTGGATCACATTTCGAGGTAAGTTAGGATATAAAGCGAGAAGTATAATTCAATCACCCTAAAAAGCCTCTCACCTCCCTTTGCATGTGCGGTGCTGATAATTCTTGAATGGCTCAAATTTTATCAGGGTCTACTTTTATACCTCTTTCACTGACTATAAACCCTAACAATTTTTTAGATTTAACAGCAAAGGTGCATTTGGCTAGATTCAACTTAAGCTAGTATCTCCGTAATTTTTTAAAAAGCTTTCTGGGATTAACGACATGATCTTTCCCTTCTTGAGACTTATCTATCATATCAATAACATATACTTCTATCTCTTTATGCATTATATCATAAAAGAGAGTGACCATCGCCCTTTGATATGTGGCACCAACTTTTTTAACCAAAAAGGCATAACTTTATAGCAAAACGTGCCTCATATTGTCATAAATATAGTTTTCTCCATATCTTCATAAGTCATTTTGATCTGATTATAGCCGGAGAACCTATCCATGAAAGAAAAAATGGAAGTGTTTAGTAGTGTTATCCACAAAGGTATCAATATGTGGTAACGAAAAATTATCCTTTGGGCTGGCCCTATTTAAATCTCGATAGTCCACACACATTCTAACTTTTTCATCTTTCTTAGGAATTGAAACTATATTGGCCACCCATTCATGGTACTTGGCTACTTCTAAGAAACCAACGTCAAATTGCTTTTTTACTTCTTTTATCTTCAACAACATTTCTTGCTTTATGCGTCTCAACTTTTACTGTACTGATTGACATTCTGATTTTAAAGGTAACCTATGCTCAACCACTTTTGTGCTAAGTCATGGTATATCTTGGTAGGACCATGCAAATACATCCATATACTCTTGCAGTAGATTCATCAACTTTTACTTTTCAATCGATGATAGTGAAGTACCGATCTTTTTTTTTTTTTATTGTCACCATCTCTCAAATTTAATGAGTCAGTTGATTCCTGATAAGGTTCTATAATTTTTTTCTCTTGTTTCATCCATTTCAACATATCATGAGGTAAATCATAGTCTTCTGAATCGACATCGTTATCAAGCTCGTTAATGTGAGTCAAATTTTTAAAATCAAACCCGGTGTTATTACCTTGGTCATCCATAATGTTTATTATTAGAAAACTTAAAAATGGATATAATCACAAAGAAATATATATTGATCTTGGCAAGGGCAAATAGAATGGTAACAAAAGAAAAGAAAAATAAAAAATAGAGAACATGGTATAAGTGAAATGCATTGCATTCATCATTTATTAAGACAATGAAAATAAACCCATACACTTAACCTCCGCATGCTCTTGGGCAGAAGTAATTGGAATTTTTTAGTTAAAAGGTTCAAGGACAACAAAAACGATACACCATTCTTCGAGTCTTCTAAAAAGAAAAAAAGATATCTTCATCTTGCATGACTCTTTCATTTGCTTTCATTTGAAATCGTGAGAAAGCTTCATCTAATCCCATTACTAGTCTCTCTTGTTCAACTTCTATCGACCCAGGATAGACATGCCCAGTTGAACAAAAGGTTTCATACAAATAAGGGAACACCATTTTTCCATCAATCAAAATTTACCTTTTGAGGCGTGCCATTCTCTTTTCTTTCTTCTCCAGCATTACATTCTTTTTATCAATAGCCGTAGGCTTATAGCCTAACCTCCATCTTTCTTTATTTTCAATCAGGCATGATGCTCTTGCGATTCTTTGTAAAGCTTTTCCTAAGCCTTGCCCGACTCACCAACCCTTTTTAGCAGTCTATTTAATCACCATATTCATAACTTTTGATAATTAAGAGATCGGTATCTTTGACCCTTCTCTTACGTAAGTAGCATTTGCTACTTCAAAAACTCTGAAAAAATATTCAATCGCTTCTTCTGCTACCTCAACGTAGGGAGTTGTTAAGGTCTTTGTTACCAATAAATCCTCATCACCATCCACACTGACTTATTTTCCTTTTATGATGAATTTTACCTTTTGATGTAAAAATGAAGGTATAGTTTTAGTCGTGTGAATCCAAGGTCTTCCAAGTAGATAACTATATGCAAGAGTTATGTCTATTACTTGAAATATAACGTTGAAGGTATATGGACCGATCTGTAATGGGATCTCTATATGGCCAATTGCCTCTTTTCGTATCCCGCCAAACACTCTTACAACCATATGGCTATTTTGCATGTGAGAGAGATCCACTGAAAGCTTTGATAATGTCGTCAGAGGTATAACATTAATAGATGATCCATTGTTAATCAGCACTTTGGCCATAGTGTGAGACTTACACTTGATAATAATATGTAAAGGCTTAACACTACCATGTTCTTCCGGAGGTATTTCATCATTATTGAAGGTGATAAAATTTGAGGCAATGATATTTCCAACCATGTGATCTACCTTCTCAACAGAAATGTTATGCTTGACATAAGCTTGGTTGAGCACTTTCAGCAAAGCATTCCTATGCGATTCAGAATTCAATAGTAACGACAATAAAGAAATACAAGCTGACAATTTATTTAATTGGTCAACCACATTATACTTACTGTGTTTAATGATCTTTAAAAACTCATAAGCTTCTTTTTTTTATACCGATTTGTTAACTTGCACTTTTAAACTTACCATCGATTGAGAATCTTAGCTTTTCCTTGTGTCTTTTTTTTTTATCTTTCTTTTCCCTTTCTTGGCCCTTTCTGATATTTCAGGAGTATAAATTCGAGCACTTCGGGTCATTCCTCTTATTTTCGCTATGTTGACGATATTCTCTGCGCTTGAATTATTCAAGATCATATTAGGCCCTTGCATCACTACATCATAATCGTATCGCCATGGGACTGCTTTATTAGTCTGATAAGGGAATGGACTAGGGACATAAATGGTCATTAATATCCTGAAAGAGGAGATGATTTTCTCAGTTAGGAGCTTCGGTTTCTCATCATAGTAGATAGTGAGAGGTTTGGGGATAAAAGACTTGCCAAGACGTTCGTCACCCACTGTATTCACACTATTTCCATCATATTCATCATAGAACTCAATGATGGCCTTATTCATCAAGCTCTGCAATGTTTGCTTAAAGACCTCACAACTTTGGATCGAATGTCCAATTGTTTTCCCATGGTATTTGTAAAAATGGTCAGGATCTTCATGACTTTCATTGTCATCCAAAAATAATGGTTGAATTATGCCCGTCTCATACAAATAGTTATACACTCATTCAAAAGGGGTCATCACTTTATCCGTGCATATTTTAATCTTTTCATATTTTTCCTTACCCACCATATTGATTTTCCCTTCAGTGTGATCCTGTAAAGGGTTTTCACTGACACTTGGCTTGAATTTAGTATCAAAAGATAAAAGCCCATCATTTATCAAACATTGCACCTTATGTTTAAATGTCGTGTAATTTTTAGTAGAGTGTCTTGTAACTCTGTAATGATAATTGCACTTGACGTTAGGATCATACCAACTTGGGTAAGGTGATTTTAATGGTTTCACATAAGTATGAGCAATAAGGTGGTCTCTCATTAATTAAAAGTACAAATCGGTATAAGACATGGGAATTAGGTTAAAATGAGGTTTTTCTCAATTGTTATTATTCTATAAGTTTCTTTGATTGTTGTTTAGGTAAGTTTGTTAGGTAAATGGTCAAGCTAGAGGTGTAGAGGTGTAATTAGATGGTTGAGAGCTACAACTTGGTCTGGGTAACGATTGTTAGGGTGCTCGATAATGGTATAGTTATTGAGAGATTTGGTTTGTGGCAGAGTAGTAAAAGAAGTATGGATTATATAGGACAAAATGATAGTGTGAGGGATTTCTGTGAGTGACAGCATGTGTCTCCTGCTTTTTCTTCTTTAAAGTTATTGTCTTTTTTTTGGACCCTTCAATTTTGCCACTTTTGATAGCGTTTTCTATAATCTCTTATAAGATTACCATGTCAAAGAAGTTTTTCATGGCATTCCCCACAAATCTGTCATAATACGAGGCTTTCAATATATTGACGAATAGCACAGTTATCTTTTTTTAGGTCAGTGACGGTTGGACCTAGGCCATTGTATTTCTCCACCGATGTGCATATTTTTTGAAAGTTTTCATCGATTTTTTCTCTATATTTTGTAATGACAGCCTATCAGAGGCTGTATCCAAGACATGCTTATACTGAGCAAGAAAAATTTTGGTCAAGTCTTTTCATGAACGAATTTTGCTTTTATCTAACTGTACGTACCATTTAGCTATTGAACCAGTCAAACTATCTTGGAAATAGTGTATCAATAGTTTGTCGTTATGGGTATGACCTATCATCTTTCTATAAAACATGATAATATGAGTAGAAAGACACTTTGTTTCATCGTATTTCTCAAAATCTAAGGTCTTAAATTTTGGTAGAATAACCAAGTCAGGCACTAAGCTGAGCTCATTAGTGTTAATAACCCCATAAATGTCATTACCTTCAATTGCTTTGAGCCTCTCTTCAAGTTGGTCATACTTGTTTCAAAATTTTAAATTTATAACAGGTTCTGACATTTCGTGAGACTTCTCCTATTCAACAGGGTCATCAAGATTCAATACCATGATGAGATTGACTGGGATAGGTCTTGAATTGGTATTCAAGTGGATCGGTTGTTGACTTGCAGAATGATTGACATAGAGGGTATGACTGTGCACTTGGTGGTTATATGTGTATACCCCGAGGAACTTGAACTTGAACCTGAGGCGGAGTGAATCCCGGAGGGTATAATGGCTCTTTCATATTAACCTCATCTCATGTCCTTGACTCGTTAGTGACTCATTTTCCTTTCATTGAACCAAGCAACAATTGTCTTAATTCAGTCATTTGTGTTTTGATGCTCTGTTGTATTTTCATCACTCTTTCTCGTATCTTTTCCTGTGCCATTTCAACCCTTTCAAATCTAGCTGTATTCTCTTCTTTCATGGCTCGAGTCTAAGAACGAGTATTATATCTATGCGAAATTGACAGATTTTGATTCCTCGACTTTGTTATCCTTGAACTTTAGTTTATTAACCATGAATTAGATTGCATGATATAATGTCGTTGATATTATTATTAGTATTTACATTTATGAAAATGCATGCATGAAATGAATGAAATGCAAATTAGGGTACTATCTTGGATCGATCGAGACAAAAAGAAACTTTCATTAACCATGAGAGTCTTTATACATCATCCAATCATTCTTGCATTAAAGCCATAAAAACATTTGATTTGAGCATATTGCTCCTTAGTTTCATACAAAAAATGTAATAATCTTTGACTATGGTCTTGGGTTGATACAATCTCTCGTTTCAGTGCTTCCGTCATTTCAACCATGTTGCTTGCTTTTTGAACAGCCTTGTAGATTTGAGCAGTTAGATGTTCGATGTATTGTTGTCTCCCTAAACTTTCCACTCTCTACATCTCTCGAGCATCTACCTCCATATTGTAAGTGCGAGCCCAATAATCCTCTCTCTCTTGCCACTCAGTCAAAATCTTGTCTATGTGACTCTAATTACTTATCAATTGAAGCTCCAAGCTCATTAATTAATGCTCTAAGGCTTTTTTCTCACTTTACAAATTGGAGTTCTTGTTTTGTTCCCTCCTTAGTTCAACTTTTAGCTTTTCACTTTCTTTTTGGTGCCTTGCTACCTTTTCAGAAGCTCCTAAAAGTTTTTATTTCCATTCATGCTATTTTTTTGTGAGTGTAGAGATCATTTCTTTGTTCTCTCGAGCTCTGTTCTTCTAATATTCCATCATATTTCATAGTTCTTTCACATCCTTCTTGGATCCCTTCAAAGGTCTACTATCCAACCTCAATTTTTTATTTTCTTGATGCAGATTTTACAAATCCTCTTTCAATACTTTTCGTTCTTTAGTCAACTTCTATACTGCATCATTTTTCATCATCAAATCATATCTCAATTGGTTAACATGATCCATCATAACCATTTTTTCTTTTTTTAACCTTTTTTTTTAATTTTAAACTCTCGTTAAGCAATCTCAAAAGTTGATAATACTGGTACTAAAATAAGAGCTGACAACTTCTCTGAAACATCGACTGGTAGAAGCCTAATTTCGTTAACCTTTTTTATCCTCTACGTAAGGTAACCTTCTACAACATTATCTGTGAATCTAGCTGAACTCATTTGGTTGACCTGCTTTCATGCTTTGATGATTTCACGAACCTTTTTCACATAACTGGGTGTTTCATAATCAAACTCGAGTGAACCGAGCCTATGAGTCATAGAGATGAACTATCGTGAGTCATTTTATCTTTGAATCATAAGGGGCATGTAACTCACTGCCCCGTATATTCCTAATAAAGGTACCCATGACTCATCTCCACAACTATATAAGATGGCCATCGGAAGCATCCATGGTGCCTTCCATGTTACATTCTCGCAGTGAGCTTAAGAAAGAATGCCAACCATTGACCTTTTATCCAATATTTTCTCTATTTTTTAATAATAAACTCCTTGATAGGACTGAAATACATGAAGAATGGCCGAAATGATGTCTTTTTTTTCTCCAAAAATGGCTTCTTAGCTAGATAAAAAATAATTGAGCACACCTCATAAATTGTCATTCACCTTTTCTTCGATAAAAATTAAGTGATCTAATAGTCTCTGCCAAAATAGTTGGTGAATAGTTTATACCTTTATCTAATTACTCAAAGAAATCAACCATAGATGCTTCTATATGTCATAACACTTTAGGGAATATCATCAATCCATACATGGCCAAAGCAAACACATCCAACCCCTGATCAGTATCAATATACTTTTTTATGTACTCGAGTAGAAAAGTTGATGGAATGGTCTTAACCCCATTTTTTTCCTTCTTATGCTTGTCTATCTCTTCAACCTCTAATTGCATGATCTTGGCTAATTTTTTTCTATATTCGGTAGTCTTATACTTTTTTTAATAGATCTTATCTTGATTGGTAGACTCTATCCGGAGTAAAAAAAAATATTCTTCGATCGTGGGGGCCAAGTCTTCTTGCTTGAATACAAAACATCGATAAGATGGATCCCAAAATTGTATTACGGCTCTTATCAACTGTTCATCAACCTTCACTGACATAAACAGTGCCACATCCTCGTATTTCTTAGAAAAAGATTCTTTTCTTTCTGTTCTTCACTGTTTCCAAATGGCTTTCAATTTTGATATATTATCCTGACTAATATCCATATACACTGACTGTGGTAGCACTGATATGTGACCATCTACTAAGTAATCTCTTTCTTTTCCCTGAGTACTTTCTGAATGGCTCTTGACCTCTAAGTAGCTCTTACACATAGACGACATCCTTTTAAGTTTTCTGAAAGTTTTTTTTGCTAAAGATTGGTCCAAAATAATACCCTCTAGAAATATGGTACCTATATGATACATGCAACAAAATCAAAGACAACAAAACAAATCAATAATGTAAATAAAACAAATAAATAAAAATGAATAAATAAATGAACAAGTATAACATACGTCATAACATAATATACATATTGTCTTAATTTAGGTAATTTTCTCGTAAAAGGGACAGTATGGCTTTATTCTGAAGTTAGACTTTACGGCTCACTATATGTCGGGTTAAGATTTACATGTCTAAAGGTTCCCAGACTATTCCTTACATCATCATCCATTATAGACTAGTAAGGCTCCCCGATCTTCACCCATTACAGGCTATTAATGGAACGGGTTCAATCTGAGTAGAAGTGTTTCGCTAGCAAATATGGAGGTTATCACCTCACGAGAGCGTAGCTACTTCACTTCCTCCTAAAAGGGATAGAGCCCAAGTCTAGAGCTCATGCATGAATATGCAAAGTGTGTGCAAAATAATGTATTAATCAAAATACCATAAACACAAAATTAAAATAAAATAACAACTAACATACAATTTAGCTTATTCATTAACATATATTTTTGAAAAATCAAAATAAAGGAGATTAAATGAAATGTCAAATAAAACTAATTAAATCCAATGATTCTTAATAGTGCATAATTAAAAGTTTTGGCTTGACTCTCGAATTTTATCCCCAGTGGAGTCGCCAAGCTATCGTAATGGTTTTGGGACCACCAAATGTAACGTGTTTTAAAATCAAGAGAAATAAAATGGGAGAGTCGCCACCAATCTTTGTTAGGATGTGATTGGCTACCTAAAAATTTATCCTTTTAATAAAACTATAAAAATAGATTTAAAGTTTATCAAAAAGATAAATTTTGATCTACGAAAATTAGGTTGGGTCCGGGAGTTGGTTACGTGTGGGGAAAGATTAGCACCCCCACAACACTTATAAATTGGTACCATTTAATTATGCACTATTTTCGATGTTGGATAAAAATGGTTTTAATTTGAAATTTAACACTAATTCCCTTCATTTGAAAAAATAAAATTTTGCTAAAAATGTTATTTAGAAATATTGAAAAAATCTTTAAGTTAAAGAATTATCTTAAAATTCTTCAACATCTAGGCAGAATTTAAAATAACTCTTTTCGCTTAAGATTTAACACAATAATCATTAAAATGAAACAACAATCTTTATAGAAATAATTATTAGTGACTCTCCAACATCTAGGCAGAGTATCAAGAATTATTTCTTTTGGAATGTTATTTTTATTTTATTTTATAATATCACAAAAAAAAATTATTTTAAGTATTATTCTTTTTTTTATTATAAAATATTTTATCACCGAACAGTAAATTAAAGAGAGAATAATACAGACAATTATTGATGATAACATGCTAACATATGTATGCTAATGAATGTTATGTAGGATGAGATGCAATTTTAAAGTTAGATTCTTAAGTATAATGAGACCACCTCGACTCTCCAACATCTATGCAGACCTTAAATGCGACTATTTATATTTAAGATCTCAATTTATTATTATACTTTTTATTTATTAATCTTATTATTATTGTGAATTAAGAACTTGTGTGAAAAATTTAATGAAATGGAGTTTCCTAAATACCCCATCATTTAGGCAGCATTCGAAAATAAACCATTTCATGTGAGATTTTCACGCGTGTCCTTAAAGTTTTGAAATAGATTTAGGGTAAAGGTTTAAGTTTAGGGTTTGGGGTTTTAATTAAAACGTTAACATCTCTAAAAATCCTCATTATCTAGGTGGACTTTTGGAGCAATTTTAATTTTTCATAATTTTTGAAAACTAATTAAAATTTTTTTATATTTTTTTATGAAAATTTATTAATAATAATTCTCCAACATCTAGGCGAAATTATTTCTTTAGAAAAATATTTTTTTTGTTCCCTCCAACATCTAGGCAAGGAAAATAAAAAGCTTATTTCATTATTATTATTATTATTTAAACATTTTTAATATATATTTTTTTGGTTATTATCCTATATTATTTTCATTTTATTATTACTAATAACAATTAGATATTTATCCTAATAAGTTTAAACATTTATCATGCATAAATATAAAAACTTAAAAAACAAAAATAATATATAAAAAAAATTAGAAAAAATTTTTTTTTTACTTGAACCGGATCGATCAACGGTCCGATCAACGCTGGTCTGGGCCGATCTAACCGGTTTAGCGATTCAATCAGCGATTCGATGATCCAACGATTCAGATCGATTCACTGGTGGTTCGTCTGAACCAGTTCAAAGCTGGTTGAAGCGGATCATCGGGTCGAGTTACGCGGATCTCAGGTCAGTTTCAATCAACGCGCGTATCCTCTATGCTTGAAACGATGTCTTTTGGTCCTATGCTCAAAACGACGTCGTTTTGCCCTTATGTTTTTTATAAAAATCAATTTTTTCCTTAGTTCATTTCATTTCATAAAAAAAAAAACTTTGGGGTTTTCTGGTTTTCATCGGAATTCGGCATCGTGCACTGCACCGGTCATCATGTGGGTCACCACCGACGGTGGTCATCGGTGATCGAAAAAAGGTTAAAAAGTCATCAAAAATTTCTCTCGACGCCCTCTTTCTAGATCCAACCTTCGTTTGGCTTGAAAATGCTTTAACAGTTGCGAATTGGTCTTCGAAGTTTCTGATCTCTCATTTTTTTCTTTTTTTTTATTTTTTTCGGATGACTTAAACTAATAATTTTTCTTTCTTGTTTCAGGCAGCTATGGCACTAAGGTTCTCTCTGTGGGGAGGACTGTGTTTGTTTTTCTGTGTAGATCTGTTTCATTTTCTATTTGGGGTATTTGAGGGGGTTGTTTGAAATTTTGGTTTTTTTATGCATGGGAATAGAGGTTCTGTTTGGGGCTGTTGAGAGTGTTTTAAGGGGGAGTTCGTCTGAGCTCAAGGGTTTTCATAGGGGTAGATTGAATGGGTCTTTTTTTTTTTTTAGAGAGCGTCCGAGAGAGCTAAAGGGGAAAGGGGTTGGGGATTTTAAAGAGCTTCAAATAGGGGTATTTGGGTGGCTGTAGGGTGGCTATAAATGGGCTGAACATGGAGCTGGTTAGAGGGCTGGTCGGAGGAAGCAACGACATCGTACCAGCCCCTGGTTTCTATTTTATTTCCCTTTTTCTTTTTTTTTAATTATTGATTTTTTAATTATTATATATATTTTAAAATTATTATTATTATTATTATTAAACTAAAATGGAAACAGTAGACCCGGATAAAATCGGTGTTTACAGTTGCTCCTCTTTGCACATTACTAAGAATCAGGAATAGGGTAAAGATAAAGACAACGATTTTGTCCGAAAATAAATCATGAATTTTTTTTTTTACATGTAAGGTCAAGTGATAAAGAAAACGACATCATGAGTTGAAAAATAAAAAATCGATTAAGGCAACATCGAAAGTTGAATAATAAGGAAAGTGATCGGGACGACACCATGAGTCAAGGAATAATAAGATCCGGATTGAACTTGGATTGACTCACCAGTCAAAAATGAGGAGATCGAGAATAAACCATGAGTAAGAGAAATACTAAGGATTAAGATTAAACCGTGAATCAGAGAATAAAAAGATCGAGATTAAACTGCGAGTCAAAAAATTAAAGATGATTGGGACTAAATCGTAAGTCAGAGAATTAATAAAATGATCGGGATTAAACCACGAGTCAAAAGATAACAACAATCGAGATTAAACTGTGACTTTGAATTAAAGAGATCGAAATTGAACCACAAATCGAAGAATAAAAAGATCGAGATTAAATCGTGAGTCAAAGGATAACAACAATCGAGATTAAACTGCGACTTTGAATTAAAGAGATCGAGATTGAACCACGAATTAAAGAATAAAAAGATCAGGATTAATTCACGAGTCAAAGGATAATAACAATCGAGATTAAACTATGACTTTATATTAAAGAGATCGAGATTGAACTGCGAATTAGAGAATAAAAAGATTGGGATTAAATCGCGAGTCATAAAATGACATTAACTTGGATTGAATGCAAGTTAAAAAGATAAAAGAGACTGGGATTATACCGTAAGTCAGGAAAATAATAGAAATGATCGGGATTAAACCATGAATCAAAGATTAAAAATGACTAGGACTAAACCACAAGTCCAAAAAATTATAAAAATGATCGGGATTAAACCACAAGTTAAAGATTAAAGATGATTGGGACTAAACCGTAAGTCAAGAAAATAATGAAATGATCGAGATTAATCCACGAGTCAAAGTATAACAACAATCGAGATTAAACTACGACTTTGAATTAAAGAGATCGACATTGAACCGTGAATCGAAGAATAAAAAGATCGAAATTAAATCGTGAGTCAAAGGATAACAACAATCGAGATTAAACTGTGACTTTGAATTAAAAAGATCGAGATTGAACCACAAATCGAAAAATAAAAAGATCGAGATTAAACCATGTGTCAAAGGATAACAACAATCGAGATTAAATGCGGACTTTGAATTAAAGAGATCGGGATTAAACCACGAATTGGAGAATAAAAAGATCAGGATTAAACCGCGAGTCATAAAATGACGTTAACTTGGATTGAATGTAAGTTAAAAAGATAAAAAAGATTGCGATTAAACTGCAAGTCGGGAAAATAATAGAAATGATCGAGATTAAATCACGAGTCAAAAGATAACAGATGACTGGGACTAAATCACAAGTCAGAAAAACTATAGAAATGATCAGGATTAAACTACGAGTCAAAGATTAAAGATGACTAAGACCAAATCGTAAATCGAAGAACTATATAAGACTGAGCTGTGAGTTGAGAAATAGGAGATTAAGTACTCCATAGACCAACAGTTTTGATTTTAAAGATTGTGTTAACATACCATCTTCAAGGCCATCATTTTTTGTTTCGAGAAAGAAAAATGTTGATTCTTCCTGATGTCTCATAAAGAAACCTTCTATGCAGCTTATCGAGAGGCATGTAATGCGTGTAATGATTGTGATGAATGAAAAGACAAAAATGCCGTCAACGAATTATATCATGCATTTCATCTAAGTTAATTCAACTTTTGGTTCAATTCTTTCAAACTTTAAAAGCCACTTCCAGTAATCTCATCCTTTTAAATCTTTCAATTTTTGACCAAAAATCTCTGTCTCATGACAGACCCATTTGACTTTTAGTCGCTCAAAAATCTTTTTTTTTATTTTTTCTTTTTTGTCTTCAGTAATCCATCGATTTTGTTTCATTCTTTCTGCCCCCATATTACTATTTTTGTCATCCTTATATTGCATTCTCTTTTCGAGTGATGCATTAGTCTATTATGAACTTTATCAATCAATATCTTAATTTTAAATAACAAATGCAATGATTTCATGTTCAAAGTTAGGTGTGCAATACGACCAGTAATAGGGTATTTCGGGATTAGAAAGATAAATCTTTCGAGACATAAAGAATAGTTGACTCAAAAGTATTTCAAAAATCAAATATCAATTCTCTAAATAATGGACATTTGGACGACCTTGGCCTACTCAAACCAGGTCTTTTCCAAAAACTCGTTACATTTACGATCTTGTCACCTGTGATTTCATATGACCAATCTTTGCTCCACATTTGTGACTAATGAGAACTTACCCCCTAAAAGTCATCTCTTTTAATCCTGGTGACAATTCGTCCATTTGGTGCCACTCTTTCGTTCTCTGAAGAACTTTCTCCGAGTTTCACCTTCATTCAAGCCATCTTTACAGGTTTTCAGCTTAAATGATCCCCTTTGACTCAAACCGCTCTTTTTGAGTTTTCAATCTAAATCACTTCCTTTCTCATTTCTTTTTTTTTCATTTTTTTTGGTTTTTTATATTTTTTTTCTTTTTTTTAAGCAAAATATTTCTTGACAATGTTTGAATTTACAGGACTTGGTAATTCATCTCTATCCATTTCTGTAAAGATCAGAGCTCCATAAAAAAAAACCTTTTTTACCACATAGGGACCTTCCCAATTGGGTGTCCATTTTCCTCTATTGTCATGCTGATATGGCAAAATCTTTTTTAAAACTAATTCACCCTCACGAAAGTATCGGGGTCGTATCCTTTTGTCATGTGCCCGCATGATTCTTCTTTGATATATTTATCCATAATCGAGTGCTAAGAGCTTTTTATCTTCAATAAGATTCAGTTGCTCAAAACGATCCTGAACCCATTCTGCCTCATCTAATTTTGTCTTCATCAACACCCTCATAGAAGGAATTTTTACTTCAATCGGCAGTACAGCTTTCATCCCATACACTAGTGAAAATAGGGTGGCCCATGTGGAAGTTCGTATTAATGTTCTATAGGCCAACAAAGCAAAAAGTAACTTTTTATGCCAATCCTTATATGTGTCAATCATTCTTCCCAATATTCTCTTGATGTTCTTATTCGCAGCTTCCACTGCACCATTCATTTTTAGGCGATATGGTGCTGAATGATGATGCTTGATCTTAAACTGTGCACATAATTCTTTCATCATTTTATTATTTAAATTGCTAGCATTATCTAAGATAATCCTTTTCAAGAGACCATACCGGTATATTATCTCTCTTTTTATAAATCTACACATCACTGATCACGTAATACTAGCATACGAAGCTGCTTCCATTCATTTTATAAAATAATCGATTACCACAAAGATAAATCAATGCTCATTTAAAGCTTTAGGGGTTATGGATCCGATCACATCCATTCTTCGCATGGAGAAAGGCCACGGTGACGTTAAGTCATGCAGTAAGACTGAAAGAGAATAAATTTTATCTACATAAATTTGGTATTTGTGGCACTTTCTAGCATAACTGAGGCAATCATTTTTTATTGTAGACCAGTAGTAACCAACTCTCATGATCTATTTGGTCATCATATGCCTATTAGTATGTGTTTCACAAATTCTTTCGTGTACTTCTTCAAGTATCATTCTCACTTTCATAGCATCGACTCACCTTAGCAAAATCTGATCTTGACTCTTTTTATACAGGATTTTTCTATCAAGCACAAAACCTGCTACTAATCTTTGAATGATCCTCTTATCATTTTTGAAGCCTGCTCTGGGTAGTTTTGACACTTGATATACTGTATAATATCATAGTACCATGATTGTCGATCTACCTCTTCTTTCACATTTGAACAGTAGGCTGGTGAAACTTTTATTTGTACTTTAATGGACTGGATTTCCATACTATTATTTAACTTAAACATTGCTACCAAAGTAGCTAAGGCATCAGTAATCTAGTTTTCTTCTCGAGGAACATGCTGAAATTGAATCTCTTTAAAATATTTTCTCAAGCCAGCTATGTGCATTTGGTATAATACTAGTTTCGAGTCATTGGTCTCCTATTCACCTTTTAGTTGATAAATTACCAAGGTTGAATCCCCATATACTTCTAGTGTTTCAATTTTTTTTTCAATGGCCATCTGTAACCCCATGACACATGCCTCATATTTCGTAACATTGTTTATGTAATTAAAATCTAACTTTGTGGTACATGGGTAATAATTTCCTTCTAGAGATATTAGCACTGCTCCAATGTCATGCCCCATTATATACGCCCCGTCGAAAAATATTTCTATACTTCTCTTACAGGCTCTTTATCTTCATCCTGTAAGATTATCATCAAATCTTCATCTAAAAACTCAAACTTCATAGGTTCATAATCTTTTGTAGTTCGATCAGCAAGAAAATCAGCAATTGCACTCTCTTTTATGAATTTTTATGTCACATACACAATATCATATTTTGAGAGCATGACCTGCTATCTCGTTAGCCTGCCTGATAAAGATGGTTTTTCAAAAATGTAATTGAGGAGATCTAATTTCGATATTAACCACGTCGTATGGTAGAGCATGTATTGCCTGAGTCTACGAGTAGTCCAAGCGATGGCATAACATATTTTTCTATTTGAGGGTACTTGGCCTCGTACTCTGTAAACTTTTTACTAAAATAGTATATAGCATGCTCTTTCTTGTCAATTTCATCTCTTTGCCCCAATACACATCCCATTGATTTTTTTTGAACTGTTAGATATAAAATCAACAGTCTTCATGTAACTGATGGAACCAACACCAGTGGGTTTATCAAATACTTTTTAATCTTTTCAAATGCATTTTAGCATTCTTTATCCCATTCACCAAGATTATTTTTGTCAAGCAACCTAAAGATTAGATCACATTTCGAGGTAAGTTGAGATATGAAACGAGAAATATAATTCAATCACCCCAAAAAGCCTCTCACATCCCTTTGTGTGTGTGGTGTTGATAATTCTTGAATGACTCAAATTTTATCAGGGTCTACTTCTATACCTCTTTCACTGACTATAAACCCTAAAAATTTTTTAAATTTGACAACAAAGGTGCATTTGGCTGGATTCAACTTAAGCTAGTATCTCCGTAATCTTTCAAAAAGCTTTCTGAGATTAACAACATGATCTTCCCCTTCTTAAGACTTAGCTATCATATCATCAACATATACCTCTATCTCCTTATGCATCATATCATAAAAAAGAGTGACCATTGCCCTTTGATATGTGGCACCAGCATTCTTTAGCCTAAAAGGTATAACTTTATAGTAAAATGTGCCTCACATTGTCACAAATGTAGTTTTTTCCATATTTTCGTGAGCCATTTTGATCTGATTATAGTCGGAGAACCCATCCATTAAAGAAAAAGTGGAGTGTTTAGCAGTGTTATCCACAAGGTTATCAATATGTGGCAACGAAAAATTATCATTTGAGTTGGCCTTATTTAAATCTCGATAGTCCACACAAATTCTAACTTTTTCATCTTTTTTAGGAACTGGGACTATATTGGTCACCCAAATCAGGGTACTTGGCTACTTCTAAGAAATTAGCATCAAATTACTTTTTTATTTCAACTTTTATCTTCAGCAATATTTCTGGTTTCATACGTCTCAACTTTTGTTGTACTGGTCGGCATTCTGATTTTAAAGGTAACCTATGCTCAACCACCTCTATGCTAAGTCCTGACATGTCCTGGTAGGACCATGCAAATACATCAATGTACTCTTGTAGCAGATTCACCAACTTTTACTTCTCAATTGGTGATAATGAAGTATCGAACCTAACTTTTTTCTTATTGTCACCATCTCTCAAATTTAATAGGTCAGTTGATTCCTGGTAGGGTTCTATAATTTTTTTATCTTGTTTCATCCATTTTAACAGATCATAAGGTAAATCATAGTCTTCTGAATCAACATCGTTATCAAGCTCGCTAATGTGAGTCAAATTTTTAAAATCAAACCCAGTGTTATTACCTTAGTCATCCATAATGTTCATTATTAGAAAACCTGAAAATGGGTATAATCACAAAGAAATATATATTGACCTTGGCAAGGGCAAAGAGAATGGTAATGAAAGAAAAGAAAAATGAAAGATAGAGAACATGGTATAAGTGAAATGCATTGCATTCATCATTTTATTAAGACAATGAAAATAAGCCTATACATTTAACCTCAGCATGCTCTTGGGCAAAAGCAATTGAAATTTTTGAGTTAAAAGGTTCAAGGATAATAAAAATGATATACCATTCTTCGAGTCTCCTAAAAAAGAAAAAAGATCTCTTCATCTTGTATGACTCCTTCATCTACTTCCACTTGAAATCATGAGAAAGCTTCCTCTAATCCCATTACCAGTCTCATTTGTTCAACTTCTATCGACCCAGGATAGACAAGCCTGACTGAACGAAAGGTTTCATACAAATAAGGGAACACTATTTTTCTATCAATCGAATTTTACCCTTTGAGGCGTGCCATTCTCTTTTCTTCTTCTCTAGCATTACATTCTTTTTATCAACAGTCATAGGCTTATAGCCTAACCCCTATCTTTCTTTATTTTCAATCAGGCATGATGCTCTAACGATTCATTGTAGAGCTCTCCCTAAGCCTTGCCCGACTCGCCAACCCTTGTCAGCGGTCTACTTGATCACCATATTTGTAGCTTTTGATAATTGAGGATTGATATCTTTGACCCTTCTCTTACATAAGTAGCATTTGTTACTTCAAAAGCTCTGAAAGAACATTCAATCACTTCTTCTACTGCCTCAACGTAAAGAGTTGTTAAGGTCTTTGTTACTAATAAATCCTCGTCACCATCCACACTGACTTATTTTCTTTCTATGATGAATTTTACCTTCTAATGTAAAAATAAAGGTACAACTCTGATCGTGTGAATCCAAAGTCTTCTAAGTAGATAACTATATGCAAGAGTTATGTCTATTACTTGAAATATAACGTTGAAGATACAAGGATCGACTTATAATGGGATATCTATATCGTCAATTGCCTCTCTTCGCGTCCCGTCAAATGCTCTTACAACCATATGACTATTTCGCATGTGAGAGAGATCCACTAAAAGCTTTGACAATGTTGTTAGAGGCATAACATTAATAGATGATCCATTGTCAATCAGCACTTTGACCATAGTGTGGGACTTACACTTGACAGTAACATGTAAAGCCTTAACACTACCACGTTCTTTCGGAGGTATTTCATCATCATTAAAGGTGATAAAATTTGACGCTATGATATTTCCAACCATGTGATCTACCTTCTCAACAGAAATGTTATGCTCGACATAAGCTTGGTTCACACTTTCAGCAAAGCATTCCTATGCGACTCAAAATTTAATAGTAACAACAGTAAGAAAATATGAGCTGGCAGTCTATTTAACTGGTCAACCACACTATACTCACTGTGTTTAATGTTCTTTAGAAACTCACAAGCTTCTTTTTCTGATACCAGTTTGTTAACTTGCACTTCCGAACTTACTACCGATTGAGAATCTTGGCTTTCCCTTATGTTTTTTTCTCCTATCTTGCATTTCCCTTTCCTGGCCCTTTCTGACATTTCAAGAGTATAAATTCGACCACTTCGAGTCATTCCTCCTATTTCCGTTATGTTGGCGGTATTCTCCGCTCTTGGATTATTTGAGGTCATATTAAGCCCTCGCATCACTACATCATAATCGTATCGTCATGGGACTGTTTTGTTGGTCTGATAAGGGAATGGACTAGGGACATAAATGGTCATTGGTGTCTTGGAAGAGGAGATGGTTTTCTCAATTAGGAGCTCTGGTTTCTCATCATAGTAGACAGTGAGAGGTTTGGGGATAAAAGACTTGTTAGGATGCTCATCACCAACTGTATTCACACTATTTCCATCATATTCATCATAGAACTCAATGATGGCCTCATCCATCAAGCTCTGCAATGTCTGCTTAAAGACCTTACAACTTTGGATCAAATGTCCAGTTGTTTTCCCATGGTATTTGCAAAAATGGTTAGGGTCTTCATGACTTCCATTGTCATCCAAAAATAATGGTTGAATCATGCCCGTTTCATACAAACAGTCGTACACCAGTTCAAAAGGGGTCCTCACTTCATCTGTGCATCTTTTGATCTTCACATTAAAAATATGAAAAATTATTAAAGATTTTCAATATTCTACAACACTTCTATATTTATATATTAAATTTATCAAACATTATTTTATTCTCTTTAGAATGTTTTTAAAACAATTCTATTCAAATAACACTTTTAATAAAAACTCCAACAAAACAAAAAAATGACATTGATCAATAGATTTTGATGTTCCATTAATGCCACTAAAAACAATTTTTTTGTAAATTTGAAAATGTATTTATGCTGGATTTTTTTTTTTTTTTTGTAATTTAAGAATTGAAATTTATCAAGTTTGAGATTCAAGCTTCAATATCTATCATTTCTTTTTTCATTTTCAAACTATAACCTCTTTTATAAAAAAAAAAGTATATATGTTTTTTTTCAATAAAAAAATAAGTATATATGTTGAATAAGCTAGGTAGTTGGAAATAACTTAAATTGCTCCTTTGTACACTTATAATTATTGGATTTTTTTAAAAGATATAATTATAATAATTATTATAATTATATAATCAATTGAATAACCAGTTATTACGTTATAATCAAATTACAATTACTGAATAATCAATTAATAAATTTTAATAGAACTAAACAACTAAATTCACATACAATAAAACTTAAACTTAAAATCTTATTCCTATGTTGTGAATTGTTTTGCTTTACCTAAGTCTCTATGCTGGGAAATAAACAGCATTCTTAGCATCTACTGGTGGCGTAATGATAGCAAAGGGAAAAGAATCTACTGGTTAAAGTGGAGAAAGATTAGCAGACCAAAAAGTGCAGGGGCTATGGGCTTCATGACATGCATGATTTCAATATGGCTCTACTCTGCAAGCAAGGTTGGGGGCTGCTTCCAACAACAAATTCTCTGGCTTACCGTGTTTTGAAGGGGAAATATTTTTCACATAAGGACCTTTTGAAAGCTGAGCTTGGGCATAATCCCTTCCTCACCTAGCGTAGTATTTGGGACTCTTTGAAGCTTCAAGGGGACTTCGTTAGAGAATGGGCACAAGAAAAAACATAAAAGTATGGATTGATAAGTGGGTGGCAGTACAGGGTGTGTTAAGATGTCTAGAACCTAGGGAAGGGGTGAATGGAAACATGTATGTATGTGAATTGATGCTGAAACAAAGTGTTGGAAAAAATAACTAGTCTACCACATCTTCAATGGGGAGGAAGCGGATACCATATGTGCCATTCCAATTGGGACACAAAATCAGCCGGACATACTCGTATGGCACTACAACAATAATGGGATTTATTCTATAAAGAATGGATATCGACTGCTGCGAGAAGACATGGAAGAAGGAAATGATGAACAATACATGACCGAATAGAAGGGAGCTAAATAGAGAGAATATGGAGACTGCCGATCCTGAGTAAGGTAAAAGTATTTGCGTGAAAAATGTTTTATGCGATTTCATCAATCCAAAAAAAAAAAAATTTGTTTAAAAAGAGGATTATTGAAGAACGGAGTTGCCCAAGGTGTAACGATGAGGAGGAGCCAGTTGTTCATGCCTTACGAGACTGCTCTATAACACAACAAATCTGGTTTCAAACGGGATTCGCATGGGAAGATTCAGAGCAGAACGTAACACAATAGGCATAAGAGATGGAAGGAAAACTTAGTGATGAAAATCTGAAAAAAAATTTTATTGCAGCATAGGCTAAGTGGAGTAACAGGAATGAGAAAGTACATGGTGGCAGCAGGCTGTGGATTATGCGGTCACCTATTGGGAGGACTACAAAGCTGCCCAAATAACAAGTGAGTGGTCCTGCATTATTGGTCCATTAAATATTTAATGGCGTCCAGCAGATTTTATTGGCCGTTTTCGTGTGGAAGCCGCACTCTCAAGTTTTCTCCACTGCTCTCTTTATTCAGCAATCCATCTTCAGAGCTTGCTCTATGTTTAAATTAAAACCATCATGGAAGATGCTTCTGCATGCCCTCCTTACATCTTGGCTGAAATGTAAATCTTTGAACTCTACATAAATTTCTTTTGAAATTGTTTCAGCATATCTGATTGTTATTTTTGGTTTCTTTTTTATATTTAAGGCTGTGACAGATTAAATTTTATTCATTAAAAATCAAAATTCAATAATTATTAATGGGCCACATTTATCGGCAACTCTTTACTATATATAATATCAAATTAATTTTAATATGATTGAATGCTTACCTGTCAAGGATTCATTTCAAGCAGCAGCCTTTCCGCATGTGATGCTATATACAAGTATATATTGATAGAGAAATATATTTCTCTATATTTTTAGTTGAAGCAAAATATTCCCCACTAGTTAGTAATTACTATATCGAGATAATGCTTTTATAATTACATATAGTACTGTTAATTAATATCTCTAATTTTGAATTTAAATTTCAAAGCCAATCACTTCTTTTTTTATTTTGAGAGTACAATCTCATTTGTATAAAAAAAATATCTTTAGTTTCTATTAAATGAGATTTAAATTTAATTATATATCTTTTGTTATGAGGTTGGTTACCATATATGAGGACAGATTCATTTGCATTTTTTAGTTTTACATTTTTTTACATTAATTTTAATACATCTAAAAGGTGAAATTAAATTATTTTTTACTTATTTTTTAATTTTTAAAAATTATTAAAATTAATGATTAAAAAATTTTATAAAATTAAAAAAATGCATATAGTACACAATTAATTCTTCACATTCAAAGAAAATAAAAACTTATAATCTAAGTCAAAACCATATAGTACACAATTAAGGATCTCTATAAGCAGACTGTTAAATAGTGTAAAAAGTTATTGATTAGGCGGCCCTAGGGTTAGCGTTTGGTTTATATTCTTCTAGAATTCAACTACTGTACGATAAAAAGAGGAAGCCTTAGTTCTGGTTTCTATCCAATTCCCCTCCACAGAGAGACCAAAAAAAAAAAAAAGGAGGTTCATATATGATCCACACATACGACAAAATACCCACAATTTGAAATTCTTATTAATAGTAATAAGAGTCATTACAAAATTATTGAAATTAAAAATAAGTATTCTATTAACAGATTGTACTATTGTTGATGAGAATTTTTATTCTCTATAAATACCCTATTCTCATAATGATGAAGCTTGTGTCTTCCATAAGTAAATCTTCTTTTTTACAAATTTTTAGATCTTCTCCACCTTGAATTGTTTCCAAAATGGCTGCCCTTAGAACTTGTGAACAACCATCACTAAGCAATCTAGGAATGTCCATTCACGTGACTAATAAAGTTGAGAAAAATGACCAAATCCAAGGAACTGCCGAGAATGAGTTTGATTACTCTCGAAGGGCACAGTGGGTTCGAGCTGCTGTGCTTGGAGCCAGTGATGGGCTAGTTTCTGTTGCATCATTAATAATGGGTGTTGGAGCTGTTAAGGATGATATAAAAGCCATGCTTCTTACTGGTTTTGCAGGCTTGGTTGCTGGAGCTTGTAGCATGGCAATAGGGGAATTCGTCTCTGTATACACTCAAAGAGACATAGAGGAAACCCAAATGAAAAGGGAGACAAGGATGCGAGAAAGTGGAGACAATGAGGAAGAGACTGATCAGAGAGAGAAGCTGCCTAATCCAGGACAAGCTGCTATAGCATCAGCCTTAGCTTTTTCAGTTGGTGCTGTGGTGCCACTGTTAGCGGCTGCATTCATAAGGCAGCATAAGTTGAGGCTGGCTGTGGTTGCTGTAGTGGCTAGCTTGGCCCTGGCGGCGTTTGGTGGGGCAGGAGCTGTACTTGGGAGGACTCCTCCGGTGAGGTCTAGTGTCAGGGTGCTGATTGGAGGGTCGATGGCTATGGCTATTACTTTTGGCCTGACAAAGTTGATCGGCATTACTGGACTCTGAAGCGCTTGGCTAATGCCGGCTTGAAAGCATTTTCCATCTGCCTAGTATCGAACAAGTGTAGATTACTCCGACAGTGTTAATTGCAATAAGGGTAGCCTTTTGGGGAGAATTCAGTGCAAAATTTATCCTTTGTGCAATGAAGGGTAGATGCCCTGTGTTTTTTTCACTCCGCTCACGTTAAAATATTAATAAAAATGTCTATCATACGAACGTTCATGTGATAAATTTTAAATTAATGTCATAATGTATGATCCATAAATTTATAATTAAATTTAATATTAAAAGTTGTCACCAATCTTTTTTTCTGTCTAGGTACGATTGGCTACTCAATTGAATTTATCCCGTTTAAAAAAAAAAAAGTTCCAAGCTTGATTTAGATATCTTTAAAAGTTAAATTTTAATTTACAAAATCAAATCTAGGTCTAAAAATACGGTTACGTATGAGAAAAATTGGTTACGTATGAGGAAGGTTATAACACATTCACAACGCCAATACAAAAGATGGTACTAGTTTGATTTTGTGTTATCCAAGCCTTACAATGTGTTTATAATTTTTTCAAGTAAATTTAATATTAGAAATTGATCTTAAAGTTACTCCAATCATTTAGTAATAATTTAAGATAATTTTTTCACCTCAGAAATATTCATAGAGGCTTGTGTCTCACTTTGAAGAGACTCCATCATCGGATTCATTAACATGTTTTTTAAGAAATCAATTTTTTTAAATCAATCGATAAAATCCTCCAATCATTTGGTGGAATTTTATATCGATGCATATTCTTCAATTATTTTGTGAGATTTTTATTTGAAAATCTTATTTAAAAATAAAAGTCATTAAATCTTCTAATAATTTAGTAAGATTTAACAAAAATTTGAATCCTCCAATCATTTTGTATGATTGAAAAATTATTTTTTCAAAAATTTATTAAGTGCTCCAATTGTTTTATAAAACTTAATTCGAGATTTTAATCTTTCAATCATTTCGTAGGATTAAGACAATTTATTTTTATTATGAAAATTTTCAATCGTTTGATAAAACTTAATTTAAAATTTTTAAACTTATGAAATCCTTCAATAATTTGGTAGGAATCATGAATTAATTATAAAAATTTATTTTAAATATGCATAAAAGAAAAAAGAGAAATAGCTAAGTAACATAAATAGATATAGAAATAAAGAAGCAAGTAAAAAATAAAAATTACGAAATAAATTGGGCTATAATTGATTTCAAAGTATGTGGGCCTTTGTAATTGTGTCTGTCCATTTCAATTTATTGGTTGTTGGAACCAGTTACGATTTGAGCTTCTTATTAGATTGGATTCTCAAAGTGGATCAATTCCCTTTTACTTTTCTTGCTTTTTCACCCTATTGTCTTTTCTCTTGTTTCTTTACAAAATAGCCTATGGCTTTGCTAGCGCCCATCGCTTGTGGTGATTGCCTTTCTTTTTGGTTTAAATAAAAATCAAACAAAAACTTAAAATATATATACCCGAAACTCTCAAAAATCTTGCTACCAAAATTTTTTGTTGAATGCTTCTTTTTTGTGTTTCTTCTTAATTCCTCCCTTCAATACAAAACTCTTAAGAAAAAATTCTAATTATCTA
The DNA here is from genome assembly GCF_002303985.1 of Durio zibethinus. The sequence continues at coordinate 22,916,053 of NW_019168381.1, read as the reverse complement.
AACTCAAAACATCAGAAAAGACTATAAAAAAACTCTTAATTTTTTTGCTTTTTTTACTCTTCCTCTGTTGATTTTTTCTGATTGATTTTTAATTGTTTCTAATTTATCATAATGAACTTTTTTTATAGGCCTCTAATCCTAATTACAATAGGAAAATAGGCTTTCTTGGTTTGAATCTCCTAATCAACTTCAATCTTAGATTTTTAATCCAAATTCACCTCTCAAACCAATTGCCTTTTACAGTTATTTTTCAATTAGAACACTTTTAATTAAACAACTCAATTAGAATTAAACCTTCTTCAAGTTTCAGCAAAACAATTCTTTCTTTTTTAAAAAAAATATTAATAATAACTCTAAACTAATTACAATACCAAAAATAAATTAAAAAAATTCAAAGTGTAATCTTAAAATATAAATTGACCTCGAACTAAATAAGGTGTTTACAATCTATAAATACCAATCGAAAATAAAATAGGCCATAAGGATTTGCAATTCTTGTAATAGCAATCTTGAGTTTCGGTTCACAATTTAACATTCGTAATGATTCAAGATTCAAATATTCGCAAGTGATTCAAAGATTCATAAAATATTTTAAGGATTCATATTTGAAAAATTTTAAGAATTCACACCTAAAATTTTAAAAATTATCATTTGAAAATTTTAGAAATTCACATCCAAATTTCAAAGATTCACAATTGAAACTCTTAGGGATTTACATAAAAAACTTCTAGGTTCACATCCAAATATTCAAAAATTTGTATACTTGAAAAATTTTAGAGATTCATACCAATGTTTAAAGATTCGTAATTGAAACTCTCAGAGATTCTCATCAAAGATTCACTTTTAAAAGTTTTTTCTTAATAGTTTTACAATCTCATCCTAATAAAACCATGTGGACAAAGGCTTAGCAACTTTGAAAAATATTAAAAAAATGCTCATTTCATCAGAGATTCAACAACTTCTAAAATATAAAAAAATATTTTTATTTGAAAGAGATAAAAGGTTCATTCAAATGTTCAAATCGAAGATTCAAGATTCTCACCGAAAGATTCTAAAGATTTACATAATTCTTCGAGATTCGCATCAAGGATTCAAAGATTCACATTTGAAAATCTTAAAGATTCATATCCAATATTCAAAGATTCTTAATTGAAAAGTTCAAATTTAAAATTCAATCTATCAAGGATTTACATCAAATATTCTCACCTTGAAATGAAAAAACAACTCTAAATAGAGGTTATGAAACTTTAAAAAATGGAAAAGCTCTTTAACCAAGGTTTACCAACTCTTTTCGAAACCATTTTCTTCATCCAAAGGTTTCAAACTTTATCTTCGCAAAGTTTTCCTCATACAAGGATCACAATCTCATCAAAAGGCTTTATTTTTGCAAAATATTTCCTCAATCAAAGATTATTACATTACTTATTTTTCCAAAATTTTTCATTAGGAATCAAAATCTTATCTTCAAAAATCATCCTCCACTAAGGATTAAATCTCATCTTTGGAAAAACTTATCATTAAGTAAAAATATTTTACATTCTCACCATTTCAAGATCCAAGATCATAACTTCTTACCAAACAAATTATAAAAGTGTATGAATGCAATAGATGAAAGCAATGTTTATGAATGCAATGCATGAATGCAATGTTAATGAACACAACTCTAATTATGGCAAAAAGGGTTCTCAAGATCATTCCAGTATCTTCATTCTTCAAGTTTACAAATCTTTCTTTTTCAATCTCTTAGGTGATCATAACCACCCCATGATCTCTTTTTAATCTCATTCATAATTTTTTCTCAGCTTTTTAATACTAATAATTTTATAATTAACTCACAAATTCCATCAACTAATCCATTACCATTTTCATCATTTGCTTAAAACTCACTAACTCCATTAATTGATCCATCATTGTTTTCATCACTTAGTCACCCCATTTGCCTTTTCAAATCATCTTTTCAAGCTTCTTCCATCTTTTTTTTATTTTTTTATTTTTTTTGCCCATGTCATCTTGGATTTCTTTTCAAATGAATACAAGAATCTTTTATAAATATTATCATTCATTCATTATCATTTCAATTCATGATAAATATAATATAATTATATATTTTCTTAATTTATTTTGGGATGAAAAAATGAGAGATGACAAGGCGAATTGAGAGAAAAAGTAATCAATACAAGAACAAGTCTGGTAAAAAAAGAAATAGACAAAGGAATAAATTCAAAACATGTCAATAGGATAAGTATTTAAATGTTATAATAATGTCTAATCACAGAATATTCAAAAAAATTTTAACACTACTCTAGAATTCTTTTTCAAAACTCATTCTATTGATTTTCAAATAATTTTGAGCCTATCAAACTTTGCTCAAGTTTCAGTGGATCTTCAGATGTCATTGAACTTTCATATATTTGATTGATCTTTCAATTTTCAACTCAGATGTTTTTTTACCCAAATCACTCATTCAAATTTTTAATTTGAGTCTTTCTCTTCTCTCATTTTTTTAAATTTTTTTTAATTTTTTTCACATTTTTTATTTTTTATTTTTTCACCTTTTTCGTTTTCTTCTTTTTTCATTTTTTTCTTCATCCATTATTGATATCTTCTACACAGCAATCTCTAAAATATGAGAATAGATCACGATTCCATCACTTCATTGTAAGCATGCCTTAGCTTAATATATGATCATTCAATTCAAGCATTTACATTTGATCAGAATGAACTTTTAAGGGTTGTAATGTAGGCTTTGGTAAAGGATCATGAAAAAAACTAATAAAATAGGCTCAAAACATATATTTAAAAAGTTCAAACCAAAAGACCATTTCTTATAATGTCATACAACTTAGCATTTTACCCCATTCCATATCATTTCATTGTTTTTTTTTTTTTTCATTCATCTTACTTTTCACAAAAGAATTCTCATTATTTTATCCCAAGTCATTTGTGGCATCTATTTTTCTTTTTTTTTATTTTTTATCCTTGAGACCTTTTGTGATCTTTTACTTTTTATTTTTTTTTCAAATAGGTCTATTCTCGAAACTTACTCTCCAATGTGAAGGGTGATCATTTGTTAAGGTTTTTTAGGAAAAAAAATCATAACAAGCACAAAATGTGTCGTAATGATTTTGAGATTACTAGATGAAAAAAATTTTAAAATCAAGAAAAAGTAGGGGAGTCGCGACCAATCTTTGTTAGGGTGTGATTGGTCACCCAAAAGTTATCTTTTTAATAAAACCATAAAAGCGGATTTAAAGTTTATCAAAAAGATAAATTTTAGTCTACGAAAAATCAGGTAGGGTTTGAGAGTCAATTACATGTGAGAAATGATTAGAACTGTCACAACACCCATAAATTAATACCAATTAATCATGCGTTATTTTTAGTGTTAGATGAAATGATTTCGATTTGAAATTTAATAATAATTTTTTTAAAAAAAATTAATTTTATTAAAATTTTTTATTTAAGAATATCGAGAAAATCTTTAAGTTATAGAATTATCTAAAAAAATTTTGACATTTAGGTAGAACTTTAAAGATAACTTTTTTGATCGTATTTATCATGATATTCCTTGAAAATGAAAAAAACATTATTTGTAGAAGATAATTATTGGTGATTTTCTAACATCTAGGCAGAGTACCAAGAATTATTCTCCTCAAATGTTAATTTTTTTTTATTTAACATTTTTAAATTAAACACATTTTATATGCGAAAAATGCCAACGATGGTATTATTAGATAACAAATGATAACTAAAGGCATAAACATGCGAATTGAGTGCAATCAATAATAAATAAATGCATTAATAAATGTCATGTATAATGATGAAATGCAATTTTGAAATTAGGTTCTTAAATATAATGAGATTACCTTGACTCTAAAATATCTAGATTAGAGTTTAGGTACGACTATTTATATTTAAGATCCCATTATATACATTCATTTGTTTGTTTAATCTTTTTATTAATGCGAATTAAGGACTCGAATGAAAACTTAATAATGAGATAAAGTTTCTTAAATATCCCATCGTCTAGTAAGCATTCAAGAACAAATTATTTTAATTGAAATTTTCACATGTATCTTTCGGATTTTGGAATGGTTATGGGTAAAAGCTTATGTCGAGATTTTAAAATTTGAATGATTTTTAAATGATGATTCATGGTTGCATGCCAATTTTGAGTTTTAGGTTAAATTTAGGGTTTTGATGAATTTTTTATTTAGGGTTTTGGCTTTGAGGGTTTTGAAATTTTGGGTTTAGGTTTGAAAGGTTTTGGAATTAGGATTTTAGGATTTTAGATTTGAGGGTTTGAAAGTTTAAAGTTTTGATTTTAAGGTTTTGGTTTTAGGATTTAGAGGTTTATAGTTTTAATTTTAAGGTTTCGTGTTTTAAGGTTTTAAAGATTTAGAGTTTCAATTTTAGGGTTTAAAGAAAAGACGAATATCTCTAAAAATCTCTAACATCTAAACAGATTTTCGACGCAAGTTTGATTTTTATAATTTTAAAAAATTAATAATATTTTTTCATATGTTTTCTCTTTTATATAATATCCGTTTATTTTTATTATTGTTTTATTAATTATTTATATTTATCTATATTTTTTATAATTTTTCAACATCTAGACAAAATTATTTAAAAAAAAAAATTTTCCTCTATCATTGAAGCAGGGAAAATTTTTTATCATTTTATTTTCATTATCACTTTTTTTATTATTGTTTTTTTAGCATTTTTTGGTCATTATTCTACTTTATTATTATTTTATTTTATTTTATTTTATTATTTAAAGAAGAAAAATAAAAAATTTTGAAATCATTTTTTGTTATTATTATTTAGTTATTGTTATTTTATTTATTATTTATTATTTAATAAGGTTTGTTTTAAAAAAATTTACAAAATTATCAACAACTTTAACTTTATTACTCATTATTTATTTTTTTTGTTTATTTATTTAGCTTTTATTTGTATTAATTATTATTATGAATGACAAATATTTGTTCTAACAAATTTAAAATTTTAAGTAAGGATAAATAACAAAACTTAAAGTGACAGAAATAATATATAAATAAAATAAATAAAAACAAATCCAAAAATTAAAATAAAATAAAATCCAAAAAAAAATTTACTTGAACTGGATTGGTCAACGGTCCAGTTGGACTGGCAGGAGCCTGGCTAAGGTTTGAGGTCGGGCAAGGTTGCATGGATCTTAGGTCTAATCCGTGTCCACGTGCAGATCCCCTTTGTTTAAAACAGCATCATTCCGGGTTTTATCCTTTTATATTTATGCTTAAAAAAAATTTTGGCTCATTTCTTCTTCTGTTTAAAAAAAAAAAAACTTTTTCTTCTCTCTGAAGCAAAAAATCGAAGGCTAGAAATCGACCACCCTTTGTTATATTAGCCATTATGCCGGTGGTCACCATCAGTGATCTTCGATGACCAAAAAATCTTAAAAGACTCCAAAAACTTCCTACGCTTTTCTTTTTCTTGATTCAAGCTTCTTTTTAACAAAAATCCTCTTAATCTCCTTAAATCTGACCTTTAAGTTTTGGTTTAAAACCCTTTTTTTTAATTTTATAAACTAAAACTGATTTTTTTTTTTTTGCTTTTTACAAGTAGCTTTTTAACACTAGGTTCCTCTCTGTGGGGAGGACTGTGTTTATTATTTTTTTTTGTGGTTGATGGTTTGGAATGAGACTAGGCTAAAAGGTATGGTTTGTAGAAAAAGGATAGGATTTGGTTCGATTTGGGTGTTGCAAGGGTATGGTGGGTGTTAGCAAGTTAAAGATGACGCTGTTAGGAGGTCAGGCCATGTGTTTTCGAAGTTGGGTCTTTAAAGGTTGGGGGTGTGCGAGTGCTTGAGATTTAGGTGTGGGAGAGAGCTTGACGCTTGGGTGAAGTGACTGGTGAGAGCCGATGTATGCGTGGGAGGGCTCTAGGTGAAAACTAGGTGCTTTATGGGGCTAACCACTTGGGATGGTGGGTAGAGTAAGTGTTTGGCAAGGTATGGTTGCCAGTGCAGGGTAAAACCAGTGACTCTAGGTAGTTTAGAGTAGGTACAAGGTGCAAAGGCTTTAGGTATGGATTTTATAGGGCATAGTGCCAACAGGGCAGATGAATAGGCTTATATCGTGCATGGCACCATGCCTATCCCTGTCTTATCTTTTTTTTCAAAAAAATTAATTATTAATTTTGATATTAATAAACAAAATTTTAAAATAAAATTTCATCTAGTAGACCCGGATAAATTTTTGTATCTACAAAGGGGTAGTAATGGATGATTTCATTTTTATGAATGGTAAAAGAAAGATGGCCCTTCTTCATCTCAAATGTGAATACTTTCTTTGAGGACCAGTTATTGAACAAAGACAAATTTATAGATCATTCCAAGAAATATCCATTTCATTTTTTCATGAATGATTTCTGCTTACAGATTCTTCTTTTGTTGAAATAGTCTCCACAAATTAATATGAATAAGTTTCCAAGATTAAACCCTAGAATTACTATTTATCATTATCCAAACATTCATCATTTGAAAAAAAAAATTTTTTAAAAGAATAGTGGTTTTGATGAAAGAGAAAATGTAATGAAATGCATCCTACTTGCTTTTTTGATTAAAATAATAAAAAATAAAATCTTAGTACATAAAAGAAATATTATCATTACTCTAAAATAAATCCAAAAATGATAAACAGCTTTCAATTAGCCTTTTTGTATCCTTTCCCAAAACTATGCCCTTAGGTGTTCGAGTAAAAAGTTTTTATTAATATTCAACCTTCTTAATTCGTCAAACTCACTGAACCTACTCAAATCAAACTTTGACCTTATGCTTGAAAGTAGGGTAAGTTTCTATAGAGTGACCCACATTTCCATTGTAATAATCACAAATGACATTAGTATCATACTATTTTAGATAGGATGGCTTTAATGATTCTATAATAACTAGAGATACCAAGTCATTCTTGACTAGTTCTGGGAATAGCTTAGTGTAGCTTATAGAGATAGGATCAATGTAAGCTTTTTCTTGGTTGTTTATATATCTTCTCAAACCACTCGCTTGGTTATGAGGCCTTGAAACTGATGTAGTGATAGGATTAGGCCCATATGCAGATATTTGAAAGATTGGTAGGTAAATTGATGGATAAACTACTTACGAAACAAATTGGTAAGGGACAATACTATTAACTGTGAGGTAGTAAGCAAGATGAATAGGTAGTGGATATAGAGCATAGCTTTTGAATTGTTGTCCTTCAAAATTCACAACACAAGCTTCTTTCTATTTAGGCTTCTTTCATATTTTTTATTGGTAATCATTTCTTCCTTAAGCTTACCATTCTTGATGACATTTTAGATAATCTTTTCTGAAATCATCATGTTAGCAAAATTTTTCATTGCATTCCCTATTATTCTCTCATAGTAAGGTGCTTTTAATGCACTCACGAACAGCGCTGTAGTTTTTTTTAGTTAAAGGTGACTGAACTTAAGTAGCTACATCCCTCAACCTCTGGTCATATTTTTTAAATGACTTAGTCATTTTTTTCTTCATGCTCTACAAATATATATGGTCTAGAGCCAAGTCTATAATATGTCGGTATTGGGTAATGAATGCCCTTGCCAATTCTCTCTATAAAGTAATATGAGCCCTATCCAGCTAGACTTACCATCCAATTATGAAACCAGTAAAGTTATCTTGGAACACATACATCAATAGCTTTTCATCACTAGTATAAATCAACATCTTTTGACAGTACATAGTGACACGAATCATTGGACAGTTAGTACCATCATATTTCTTAAATTTTGAAACTTTGAACTTTAGTGGGATAACTACATCAGGAACCAAACAAAGTCTAATCGCATCCATAGGGCCATAAAAATCAATTTTCTCAACTGCTTATAACCTTTCTTCTAATAAGTTCATCTTCTAATCAACTTTTGAGTCTTCCAAAAACTCAACTACCATCAGCTTCAATTTTTCTTTTTCTTTGGGATTATCCAAGTTAGAGACTTGGATTGACTCTATTGCCTTTTCAATAAAGACCGGGTTCATAAAACTTTGGTAATGCCCTTAATTTGATGTAGATAGCATTCTTACGTAAGTATACTTCACAAGAAATATAAACTACTATAACGGAATGTCCTATGTAGACTGGGCCTGATATGGGCTATAACTAAAAAAATCAACAATATCTTTGTGATGGATGGTTATGCTGGCTAACATCTTTTTCTACGGCCTTCTTTTTGTTCAACTTGTTTAGAGTTTCTAAAATTTTACTTAATTTTTCCTTGAGTTTTTCTTGGGCTTTCTTTATTTTTTTCAAATGATTTGTATTTTTCTATTTTATTTGTCTGGCTCGGGCTCTAATGTTGTATTGATCGTTGGTTGTTTGAGCAGGGTTCTAGATGGTCAAGCTATCATTGAACTATATGTACCATAATTAGCATGCTCATATTATTAAATGTTTAAAAATTTTCAAAACCTAACTTATTAAGGATCCTATATGCAAAAATGAATAAATGCATCAAATACTTGACACAATAAATTATGGCACATGAATGTATGTACAACAATGTATGAATGAATAAATGAATGCATGTGCTAATGTTCGTCATATTGTAATGCACGGATGAATGCATATGTTAATGATACTGTATTAAAATATGACATACAACAACTTAACAATAAATAAGAGATCAAATAAAATTTCAGATAAAATTAATACAAATGAAATTCAAAAAGTCCACTCATATGTTCTAAGTAAGGTTAAATTCTAATAATGGATAGACATGGCTCTAACCTAAGGTTAGGTTATTATGTTTTACTACATGTGGTTTGGGTTAACTCTAAAGATTCCTAAATTGTTCCTCACGTTATTATCCATCATAGACTAGTTAGGTATTCTAATCATCGCCCATTATAGGTTACAAGTGAAAAGGGTTTAATTTGAATAAAAGTATTTTGCTAGCCTAGGTAAAGACATGAAATTTCATGAAAGCTTAAATATTTTACTCTCTACTAAGAGATGGAGCTTGGGTATAGAAGTCATGTTATATAGATACAAGTGAATGACAAAATATAGGATAATTAGAAATAGATAAAACATTCAAAGAAAAATTCTTAATTTTAACTTAGGCTTTGGATAAAACAATTTTACTAGCTTGACTCTAGGTATCCCCAGTGGAGTCACCAAATTGTCATAACGCATAGATTCATAAATTTATAGCTAAACTTAACTTTATGAGTCGCCACCAATTTTTTTTTATCTAGGTGCGATTGGTCACCTAACTGAATTTATTCCATTTTAAAAAAAAGTCTCAAGCTTGACTAAGGTACTTTTAAAAGATAGATTTTAATCCATGAAATTAGATTTAGGTCCTGAAGTACGGTTATATGTGAGAAAGGTTATAGCACCCTCACAACGCTCATCCAAAGAGTGGTACTAGTTTGATTTCGTGTTATCCAAGCCTTAAAATTTGCTTATAATTTTTTCAAGTAAATTTAATATTAGAAATTTATTTTAAAGTTACTCCAATCATTTGATAATAATTTAAGATAATTTTTGTACTTTAAGAGTATTCATAGAGATTTATGTCCTACTTTAAAAAGACTTTATCGTTGGATTCATTAACATATTTATCCTTCAATCGTTTGGTGGGATTTTACATTGATATATATATCCCTCAATCATTTGGTGAGATTTTTATTTGAAAACCTTCTTTAAAAATAAAAGTTATTAAATCTTCCAATAATTTGGTAAGATTTAACAGAAATTTGAATCTTTCAATCATTTGATATGATTGGAAATTTATTTTTTCAAAAATTTATTAAGTGCTCTAATCATTTAGTAAAACTTAATTCGAGATTTAAATTCTCCAATCGTTTAGTAAAATTAAAGATAATTTATTTTCATTATGAAATTCTCCAATCGTTTCGTATAACTTAATTTAAAAATTTTAAACTCATAAAAATCCTCCGATAAGAATCATGAATTTATTATAAAAATTTATTTTAAATATGCATAAAAGAAGAAAGAAAATCAACTAAATAACATAAATAGATTTAGAAATAAAGAAAAAAGAAAAAAAATAGAAATTACCAAATAAATTGGGTTACAAGTTATTTTAAAGTACATGGGCCTTTGTAATTGTGCTTGCCCACTTCAATTTACTAGTTGTTGGAACCAGTTATAATTTAAGCATTTTATTGAATTGGATCCTCAAATTGGGTCAGTCATTTTTTTTATTTTTCTTGCTTCTTTACCTCATTGTCTTTTTTTTTTTTTGTTTCTTTACAAAACAACCTATAACTTTGCTAACGCTTATCGTCTATGATGATTGCCTTTCTTTCTGGTTTAAATAAAAATCTAAAATATATATACTCAAAACTCTCAAAATTTTTGCTGTCAAATTTTTTTAAAAAAAATGCCTCCCGTTTGTGTTTCTTTTCAACTCATTTTCCCAACACAAAACTCCAAAGAGAAAATCATTATTATCTAAACCTAAAACACCAAAAAAAGCTAAAAAAAATTTTTTTAATTTTTTTGCTTTTTTTTATTCTCTCTCTTGAATTTTTTTTATCGATTCTTAATTGTTTCTAATTGATCCAAATGGACTCTTTTTATAAGTCTCTAATCCCAATTACAATAAGAAAAGAAGTTTTCTTAATTTGAATTTTCTAATCAATTTCAACATCAGATTTTTAATCCAAATTCACCTTTTAAACTAATTTTCTTTTATAGTCCTTTTTCGATAGAACATTTTCAATTCAATAACTTAATTAAAATTAAACCTTCTTCAAGTTTCAGTAAAATAATTCTTTTTCTTTTTTAAATAATAATAATAATAATAATAATAATAATAATAACTCTAAACTAATTATAATACCAAAAATAAATAAAAAATATAAATTTTAATTTTAAAATATAAATTATCTCCGAACTAAAGGAGATGTTTACAATTAAAAAAAAAAAATTCACTTTTTTCTCGTGTGAAAAAACTCACATTCGCATGAACATACACATAATTTTGAGGTGGTGATTTTGTAATAGTTGATGAGTAGATAAATTTGAAGTATTTTTAAAAAATTATAGATGAAATTTTAAGTTTTTAAAATTTGAATGAAAATCTTGAATTCATAAATTTGTGATGCAAATTACTCATGATCATCAAAATCATGGTAACGAGCTGATTCGTTCAAGACTTCGTGAGGTAATGAGGTAAATGCCTTCATCTCACATCGGATGAAAAGATGATGATGGGTATTTCACTTAAAACTTTTTTATTATAATTTTATAAATTATCCAATCATAACAAAAAAAAATTATGTAAAAATCTCTTATAAATGTGAACAATCAACACAAATTTAAATTATGATAAATAAATTGTGATAAATGATGATTATTAATTGTAATGACTAATATGTTCAACATTGAAAAATAGAATTAAACAAAATTCTCAAGTCTGAAAAAGGCATTAGAATAAGTTGAAATGCCTATTTATTTTTTTAGCAACAATAAACTTGTTATCTATGTAAAATACATATTTAAAATAAGGGTAAAATATATCAATAATCACTCAACTATATGAATCTTTTTAAAATTATGTTTTATTCTTTTTTTGTCACCTTACCGCTAATGTCTAATAAAATGTTGACAAATATGCCACATTAGCCGTTAGCTACTACATTAACTGACCATGCAGTAAAAAAATCAATTTTTTCACTTTTTTCTTTTCCCTACTCTCTCCTCCCCATTCTTGCTGCCTTCTCTTTAGTTTTTCTCTCTAAAACTCAACAACAATCATTGGAGCAATTTGCACAAAACAAAGTCCCCAAGAGAAGCAAATTCAATCTTCAATCATACCGCAGAAAGCCTCAACACAAACAAAACTACAATTGATTGACACTAAACAAACCATTCAAATACACAATTTCTATCAACAATAGACAGAAAACAGGAAGCATCAACTATCAATTCACCCAAAAAATCTAAGGACAAGAAACAAAACCTAATTACACATAAACAACAATCCATAGACACAATTTTTAGCAATCAAGTGTCATTCACAATAGAATTCACAAAAAAATTTAGCAACAAATGTACTTAAAACAGGGGATTCCTTTTTGAGTTTTTCTCGAGAATTTTTGGCATTTGTGGTTTTGAGTATTTTAAGTAACGGAACACAGTGGAGTAGGGATGGGTATTTTGAAATCTCAGCTTAGTTGTTTGAGTTTTCTTGTTAGGGTTTCTAGTTCAAAGAAAGAAAGTAGAAGGAAGGGAAATTCGGCATTCGGCAAAGTGATGGAGGTCTTCACAATGGGGAATCAAAAAAGACACGTTATGGGTTTTGTAACTGCCGATGAACGACGACGATCGGTGCTGCCAGACAATGCTGGCAACGTAAAGTAATCAGGAAAAATGATGATTGCCGATTGAAAGATTCGAGAGAGAGACGGGAAAGAAGCAAGGTTTTTAGAGGTAAAAACAAAATTAGAAACTAAAGGAAATGAAAATTTTGGTTTTTATTGTTTATATAAAACAATGAGTTTTAACAAGAAAAAAAATGAAAAATAGGAAAGAACGAAATGAAAAAAGATAAGAGAAAAGAATTGGATCAGTTGACATGGCACCTAACAACTGATGTGGCACTGCCTTGCTCTAAATGACAGAAAAACAATTTCCTCAAATTTAAGTAACTAAATTGAAAATGATAATACTTAAGTAAACTCTTAAAGTTGAGTTCCTATTTATGTATTTTACCGTTAAAATAATGAAAAGCCTACAGACAATTAAAAATTTGTTTGAAAATAAATTCCTAAATAAAAGATTATAAATTAAAAAATAATTTAATTTAGAAACCTAACTGAATATTATTATTATTATTATTATTATTATTATTATTATTATTATTATTTTACTGGAAAAACAAAAATTCATTCGCAACTCTTTGAACAATGTTCAACAAACAACAATTACATAAAAAAGCTAGCTTGTCAGTTTGCAATAAGAAATTTTATTCATGCAGCTACCGGAATGCATGCATCAGAATGGCAGCAATGTTTAATGGACGCTACTTATGCACACAAAAGCATTGACTTATTTCAATCATAAACTATAAGCAAAAATAAAACATGAAACACAACATTTCAAACCCAGACAAAACCTTGTTAATTTCATTGCTGTATATAACATAAACATAAACAGGTGAGATAAATAATTATGGATGGTTTTAACCCCAATGCTTAAAATGCAACACAAATTAAAAAGCAATAAATGACAATCGTTGATTTCGTCAACATCCAAAATTTTGAAAATGCGTTAGTTGGGAACTTGAGGCCAGATATAAGAAAAATAAAGCAGTTTTGAACCTACAACAGAGTTGAATCCAAATTCAACCCCATTTTAATTACCATTGCCTTAGTTTCTTGACTTACCACCTCTTCCGTGGCCTCGTCCACCTCCTTTTCCACCTCGTCCTTTCCGACCCCCACTGCCCAATGCCCTGTTTGCATCAGGTTTAATCTTCATATCTTCTGGCAGGGGAAGTATATGATCAACACACTTCCTAAAGCTAAAATCGTCAACACTTTCATCATCCCTAATGACAAAAAAACATTTACTTTTCCACATTGGATGATTTTGTATTTGGAAAGCTTTGATCCCTCCACCAATCTTTTTATCAGGCTCTAGATGACCTTTTTTAAGCAAGTCCAGCAATACCATGTGCTCATACTGTAATATAAAGTCAACAACGAACATAATATTAAACAAAATTTCAAGTACTTCAGTGCCAAAGGAACATATTTGACAATCCAAGATTGACGTGTACAAATTTTATGTGCATTCAAAGCATTTTAATGCATTAATAATCACTAATGATAGCACCTGGAGAAAAAAAAAATTGTTTTTAGTATTTATTCCAGAAACACCAAAATTTTGTGTAAAAGAACTTGAAATTCAAAAAGTCATATGCAGCCAGTAATCAGTTAGCATCATTGTCTACAGCTTTGCTAGTTTAAATATAGCTGGAAGGTTAAACTCTTAAAACAAGCAGCATATTAATCGAATTATGAGTTTAAAACCCAAGTGGGTTTCTTGAAAGCAACGTGGATTACAACTCACAAGCCGAGAAATATAAAGGAAGATCTACATGCATTCATGGGCATAGGATGTATCCCCCCCTCCCCTCCCTTAGGTCCGCATGTAAGAGTTTGTAAGTTAGAGACCACATGCAAAGGCCAATTTTAATTTGAAAGAGACCAATAAAAGAAGTTGTGTTTCTTCGATGAGCCACCAATACAACTATAAGTAGAGTTTACACTAACCAGATGTAGCGGATGCAATATTCCACATTCAAACACTAGAATTACAAACAGAATTCAAGAAAACTACTAATGCAAGAAATTGATTAACCAAGCAATTGACTGAGCTCAGCTAACTTAAACTTCTCCATTAAAATATCAACTTTGCTTGGCAAGAAGGATAGAAAAAGGATAAGAACGAAAAAACATTTAATCTAACAGTTAAGTTTCAAAACCACTTTCTGACTTTGTAGATTAACCATTGGATTAAAATTTTTCCGTCCTTCCTACCAAACAAAACATGACAGCTTTTCCTCCATCCAAACACACCTAATAACACCAGCAAGCAGTAATGTTGTACTTAGCTTCTAATGAACAATAAGTGCAATTCAACTCCTTTACAACATTAAGCTTCAGATAACTAAAAAGTTTACAACTTAAGCAATCATGTTCTTTCTTCATTCATCATGAAAGCTATGATTGTAATACTGACATAAATCAAAATCTTCTTCTCTTTCACATGAAATAGAACATCAAATAAATAAATAAATAATCAAAGAAAACTAACGGCAAAACCAAAATTAAGATATTTCAATTAGTACCTTGTTAAGGTTGAGTTGAGTAGGCCAATAATGAAGCAAAGTGTAAAAATAATCAAACATCTCGACTGACGACCCGAAATCCTTCGGGCCGAGCCGGACACGACCCGACTCGGACTTCTCCTCCAGCCTTTCTTCCTCTACAGACTTCTCCAACTTCTGTTTTTTAGATACCTCGTCGCTTTCTTTGCCGTCTTCTTCTCTGCCGCGCTTCGACTTTGAGTCACCGTTGTTGACACCATTGGCGTCGTCTACGTCATCGGGGTTTTGGGCGGAAGAGTTAAGGTTTTCGAGATCCATGTCTTCAGTTGGTGTGTTGGTCTCGGAAGGCTCTACCGATGCCTCTTTCTCTGCCATTTAGGAAGCTGAAACCCTAGGACGTTTGGCGGCAGTGGTGGAGTTTGTATTTGCAGCAGCGGAGAGGGTTTAGATTTTGGTTTTTTTTTCTCTTTGGTAGAAATTTGGAAAAAGGGCTTAAAATGTTACGCTTAGATTTTTTTTTTATATAGAATGACACGCTTGGATTTTTCTTTTTCTTTTTTTTTTTAACTTTTAATTAATTCTAATCTTGCGAATTTAGGATATAGACGGTAGGAGTGAGAAAAAAATCAATTTGAAATTAAAATGTTTGGTTTGATTTGAAATAAATATTTTTGTTTGGTTCAAATTAAGTTTGAATATTAAATATATATATTAAATTTAAATAAAATTTGAATTAAAAAGTACAAAATTAAAAAATAAATCAAATTATATTATATATTTTTTATTAATTTTCTTTTTTTTAATTTTTATAAAATAAAAATAATTATTTTATATCAAATTTTATTTAAATATATTAAATTTTACATTAAAATAATATATAAAAAATAAATTTCAAAAATTAATAAATTAAAACCGAATCGAATTAATAAAATTTGATTCGAATCAAATTAAATCATATAAAAAATTGGTTCAAATTCGAATCGGATGTTAAAAATTTATAATATTATATAATATTCAAAAAATTCGAATCGAATATAATCCAATTTGAACTAATATTACCTCAAATGGATGAAGAGATTAATTTAGATAAGGTTGAAAATAATAATGATTAAAATTTAAAATTTAACTAAATTGATTCATGCGCTCATTTTAAGATATGACATCTAATAGGCTTAAAATTCAATTTTTTATAATTTTTTATCAAAAAAATAATGATTATAAAATTAATTATTATAACAATGAAATTATATAATGATGAAATTAAAATTAATAGTGAGAGATATGTATTTGCACTTGAATGTAATTATGGCAGTAAAATGAAATATACTAAAAAGATAAAATATCACTAAATATATTAAATTAAAATTTTATATAATGAAAATTTTAGATTATTTAATATTTAAGAAATTAATAAATTATTAAAATTATTTTTATATCAAAATAATAATTTATTAATAAATAATTAAAATTTAATAAAATTAGAAGTAACATATCAAATGATTTTATTTTTTAAAAATTGATAATAGTATTTTTTTTTAATAATAGATAATAATATATTTACACAAACTAAAACTTAACAAACTAATATTTAATTAATTATTTTTTGTGTTTATTTATATGATCAATTTTGTATAAAAAAATAACTAATGTTTCTTTTAATTTAAAAATGTATAAATAAATTATACCATTTATAATGTTGATATTATGTTTAATTCCTGTCCGAAACTAATCTAGTCTATGAATACTTCTAAAACAAATTCACTATCCAATAAAAAAATTAACATAAAAATAAATCCAGCATAAAAAATTATGTAATTTTCATTTTTAATTTGAAAATTCCTTACCTTTTTTCCATGAGATTTATGTTATCACCTTTTCGATTTTTTTAGTCTCTAAAATTTTTCACATAATAATGTCTTTTATATTTTTGTACAATTTAAATCATTTTGTGATATATTTGATACTTCATATATTCATGTTATGTATAATACTAATTATTTATATGTTTTTATTATATTTTATATAAATAATCATTTATTATAATTCGTATCAACAGAAAAACATGAAATATATTTTTTTTGCTTTATCAAATTCATATATGATTTTATTAAAATTTTAAATTATATTATCTTAATTTTTTCATATAATATCGTATTTTAAACTATCAAATATTTTTTTATCAATTATTTCTCGCAAGTTCTTAACAATATTTATATATATATATGTATATATACATATATATTTATTGAAAAGATAAGTTCTCAATAGATAATGTTGGTTTAAAAGATCCATCAATAATGTTCATAATATATGTCTCTTTAAATTATCTAACCATTGATTAGCCTCATTATCTTATCTCAGATTCCCAATCTTAGGAGAAAAATTGCTTTCCATTTACCAAACCACCCAATTCCCATCATTTTAAATTACAAATCTTTTCTCATCACTTTTTTTATTTAAATAAAAAAAATTAAATGTAACTTTTCTTTCTTGATGAAGGTTTCTTAGATGGATGATTTACTTTAATATGGATGTGATGGGTGGAGAGGCACTAAAATTACATAGTTTCAAAGGAAAAAAAAAGTAGAGCAAGGTCAAAAAAAAGCTAGAGCGGGTCTTTCACTCTTATGTTTCTTTATATATTAACATTAACGAAGTTTTAGATTTAATTCAATAATTAGATTAAATTGTAAAATTTTCCTAACAAACATATGTAAAATGGATTCACTTATATTAGGGTAAGAGTTAGACATTTTATTAAAATTTTTAAATCTAAATGACCACTTGTAAGAATTATGAATTTAAACTAGATTCAAATATAAAAAAATATATAACTTTTACATTAATATATATATATATGTTTATTAAACAAATTTCTTTTCTCAAATTTGAAAAATATTATACAATCCAAAGCAATTTGTATTTTGAACGAGTTTCAAATTATTTTCAAAGTTGGTATAATTTACTCATCATTTCATTGTTTTTATCTTTTATTATTCTTAAGGTGTGATTGGTTTAAAAAATTTTAAATTTTGTGAAGGTAAATAATTTGGAGAAAATTGATAGTCGAGGTGAATGAGTGAGTCATATTTTGTTGACATTAGAGAATGTAAAATTTTTGTATTTGTTTTGAGAAATTTAAAATTATCTAATGAATTATTTTATTATGTTATTTTTAATGATATTTAAATAACATGTGATATCTATAAAATAATTTATTTAATATTTTTATAATATATTTATTAACACATGAATAACCGATTTATTTAATATTTTCATAATATATTTATTTATTTTTTAAAAGTCATAATATGTTTATTTATTTAATTTGCAAGTAGTTTAATCAAATTAATTTATATATTTATATAATGTTAAACATATATCAATTTTATAATTCATTAATACATTTTATATCTTATGTCTCGAATATAGGGTTGGCAGCCCAACCCGAGTCCGACGGGTTTCAACTTGACTTGATCTCATTGGGTTAAATTTTTTTTTGAAAAATTCAGTTTCGGGTCGGGTCAGGTTCGAAATTTAGGTAAATTTGATTCAACCCAACTCGATACTATATTAAAAATTATATTTTAATTTTTTATTTATATATAATCATATAATTATATTTTAAAAATAATATTTTATTAATTTTCGATCAGATCGAGTCGGATACGATTTATGCATATATTAAGTTTTGGGTCAGGTTCGAATATTAAAAAATAAAAAAAATTTGATCGAGTATAAGTTTTATGATTATAAAATAGAATCGGGTTCGAGACGAGAAAAACCCACCCCAACTAACCTGTTGCCAACCCTACTCGAATATATATACATAATATTATAGATAGTTTAACACTTCTAAATAATTTAATAAAATTAAATATGCAAAATACTATATGTAATTTGAACAAACAACTTTTTTATTAATTAAAAATAAATATTTTATTATGTTCGTGTTAGATTTGGTGTTGAATTATGATGCAATTTTTGTGATACTAAAAGGAATAGATAAAAAATGCTAATTATTTAACTAAAAGTAAGATAAATTTTGTTTTCCATAAAAAATCCTAAAAATCCTAGAAAAGGGAACGGTTTCTGATTCTAGGTTTTTAAAGAATAAAAAAAATACAAAAAGAAATTTTTTTCATCCCTTTGCCCACTATATTTTTGTCCTAAATTTAATGCAGGGCCTAAAAGGGAATTTCGACTATAACTAACATAAGATTAGGGGTGATTCGGTACTATTTATGTTTTGTGATTTATGTTTTTGTTTTATTGTTTTAAAAGAATAAAAACTTGTTTAGTAAGTTGTTTTATTTTAAAAATAAAAAATTAATTTCAATAAATTTAAAATAAAATAAGTTAAAAATAAGACATTTAAAAATATGAAAATAAAACATAAAATTGCACACAATGACAAACAAACCCTTAAAAAACCAAACAGCTACAAACTAACGGAAATTACGTAATCCTTATCTTTGGACGGACGTTACCAAGCCCAAATTACAAAGCTTCGTTGAAACCGAGCCTGAATGTCTCTATCTAAATACTAAAAATTCTTATCTTTTTATTTTTTTAATTTAATTTTCTAAATCATATTTCATATATAAAAAGGGGAAAAGAAAATCCTTGTCTTGTCAATTTGTTTAATTTCCAAGCAAAGAAAAAGAAAGACCTTAGACTTTACAAAAGGAGAAAAAAGTAACATTTCAGACTCCAAAAAACAAGCGCCATTTTCAGGTAATTTTTATACTGTTATGTTTTGCTTTTATAATTATGAATTTGTTCAATTAAGATCATGATTGTGGGGTTTTTTTTGTCGGTTTTCAATTGATTCTCTTTTGAGTTTGGGAATTTTGGTTGGGTTGGATTGGGTTGTTTGGTTGCTGAGAAAATGAAGGAAATAATTTGCTTTTTTTTTTCTTTTTCATTTTCGGTGGAAAATTGAAAAAAAAATGGAGATTTGAGCAAAATATGAAGTTTATTTTTTATAACTAAAGCTGAAAGTTTTATGGTAGTTGGTTTCCTTATTATTATTATTATTGTGGGTACAGCCCATTACCCATAGGAAGAAAATTTTAGAAAATAAATAAAAGAGAATATTTTGAATTCTGTATGCAAATTAATGAAAAATGGAGAGAGATTCAGAAATGTTCATATGTGAGGGG
Source organism: Durio zibethinus (assembly GCF_002303985.1). The sequence goes on along the minus strand of NW_019168381.1, from coordinate 22,896,020 downwards.
TTTTACCAAGGACACTAAAAAAAGAATTCAAGATTTTGATTTCTTATATCTTACTCGAATTTTATTACATTCTAAACGGTTGAATCTAGCATTAAGTTTTAAAGTAAAAGACTTGTATGTTAGTTTTGGAAGTACATTTTGCAGTTGTATTCTCACCTATTGTTCTAAGGGGAAGTTTTGCTGCATTGTTGTATGTTATAAGGACCTTTTCTTTTGGATAAAAATGGGTGATCATCTGGTTTTATGTGTGGACCGTCTCATAACTCCTGAAAGTTTGCAATCAATGCAAGAAGCTGATGCGGCAGGCTCTTCTGGTGAAGGTTCTTCTCAAGTAGCTGAGCTACATGCTTGTGCTGTTGATGTTAAGGAAGTGGAAGAATATAGTTCCTGCGATGAAGAATATCCACTTATCCAGACAGTTGAATGCCGAATCTGCCAGGAGGAGGACAGCATTAAGAATTTGGAGACACCTTGTGCATGCAGTGGCAGTTTGAAGGTATTCATTGTTTTGGAGCATTTTGAGACTTACTCCCTGAAGTTTTCTATTTCAATTTATTCAGTAAAACAGTCAGGTCTGCCCAATTATGACATGCTATTAGCTCTAAAAGTTTCAATTACCATTAGCTCTAAGTACTATAAAAGTTCCTTTTTTTGTGAAAAATATATATGTGAGCTACGCTTGAGTGCCATTATGATGTGGTAAAAGGGCTTGATGGGTTTTTCCCTCTTTGTTACTATCAAATTACTTCTAACTGCTTCTGTTTAATCATGATGTGGTTTCATTGGCTTGTCTTCATATTTTGTGGTTTAATAGCTTTAGCTGACAAACTTTTATATCCAGTTTGCCCACAGGAAATGCGTTCAACGTTGGTGCAATGAGAAAGGAGATATAACCTGTGAGATTTGTCATCAGGTAAACCTCTACTCTGGAAATGCTGCTATCTTCATCAGTTCATCTAGGAGGAAGAAATTTGCTGCTTTTTTGTATTTGCATTTCACTCACATCAATTTGCTATTCATGAAAATAAAAAAGTGTCTGGTTTCAGAGGGTAACAATTTTAATTTCCTTTCTTTTTGTTGATGAATCACTTATTATGTTGTTGATTGACAACAATGGTTTAAAGTTGCACATTTATCTGATTGCATGGTTTTTTTATCATGTACTAAAAAATTGGGAAAAAAACCTTTATATTGTGGCAATTTTCAATTTCAGATGAGGAAAGACTGAACACTAGTCATATGGTAGCTATATTTTCCCATGATTTTGGGCTCCCTTATCTTGAAGGAAGTTTTGCAGTTTTACTTTTTTGTTTCCTGTTTGTTTATGTTGACTTGTCATGTAGTTTTATCTGATGGTTTTGAATAGTTTGTTATATTCTTTAGCTAGCAACACCTTAAATGCTCAAGGATATTTTTCTTTGCTCTTTGGTATCATCCTAGGGGAATACTTTTAGTGGATCTCATTTGCATAAGAAAATTCTGGTCTTTTGTCTTTGTTGCACTTTTGTTCTTTCTTTGAGTGGTTCTAGGCTTCATCTTTTAGCCCCTGATGTAAAATCAGTTTTGTCCCTAAAGGATTTTAACTTAGAAGCATTAATTTTGATGTTTGAAATATGGATAAGCTTTCTGTTTCAAGGTGTTTGGCTGAAACCATTTAAGTACATGAAACAGAAGTTCAGTTTTCTTCTATTAAAATAACAATAAAATTAATCAAAGGTTGCTTTCAGTACCTGCTACTTTATTGCATGAATGACAGCTGGTATAGTCTAACAATCAGTGAACATATTATATTGTTCACTTTGTCTTTCTCATATAACTTAATCTACCTAGTTGTCAATTGGCTAATTGTATGCTCCTCGTAAGTCAAGCTTTCCTGCCACCTAGGCAGTGAATCTATTGAATATGATGTGGCAATATTCATGACCTGTATGTTGTTTAAAGTATTTTTTTTTTCTGCAAGTGGAATATGAGATGTACATCAGCAACCACCTTTGAGCAACAAGCTTGTGAAAAGCATGATTTGATCTGAAATGACTTGATTAACAGATTGCAAGCTACCTGTATGCAAGAATTGATTTTTATAAACATCTTGTTTAGCGTTATTTTCTGTGTACTTTGTGCTCAATGGGAGATGTTGCTGATCTGCCTCTTCTATGTTCAATATGATATAGGTTTTGCTTTATGTGTTGGGGACTGTGTCTGGTTTATTGTGGAGTTTTTCCTGCTCATAAATATGGGCTTATGCTTCAAGCTTTTGATAAAATTGCTTGATCAATGTTGCATGTTTTCAAATGACAGAGGAGTGTATTCACAAATATTTGAGCCACAATGCTCTGTGCTCAAGGTTTGATGTTGCTGATTTACCTCTTATATTTTCAGCGTGACATAGGTTTGGCTTTATGTGTTGGGGATGTAAAAATGTGTCTGGTTCAAGGTGAAGTTTTGCCTGCTGACAAATATGGGCTTATGAATCAAGCTTTTGATAAACTTGCTTATTTCTATGTTGCATGTTTTCAAATGACAGAAAAATGTAAGTTGCATGTTATCAGATATTCAGGTGCATTTGATAGTCCTATGATACTAACTGTTGGTGATTTTTGCAAACCATGTAATATGTCAAAATATGTGTGAAATGCTAGTATTTGTTAGAAGATTCATATGATAACAATTTTCCATTAACTTTTTTCTTTGGACAACAAACATAGTCATCAAATGTTTCTTTAACTGATATAGTCTTAGTTTTGAGTTGAATTATTGAGCTAATTTACTAACTTTTTCCAAAAAAATATTTGATTTGCAGCCTTACCAACCAGGATATACTGCGCCACCACCTCCTCCTCAGTCAGAGGATGCCACAATTGATATCAGGCAAGTTTCACAAGTGTGGACTTGCTTACCCTGAATATAGACATGAACTATCTTTGCTCTGTTTCTCTTTCTTGGTTTTGTTATCAATGTTGGTCTTGTAACCACAGTTGAAACTTTGATATTTCTAAGAGCCTTTTCTGTTTGTGAGGATCTATCTATATGAGAAGCTGTTTGGTAATCTGTAGGATGTGTTCACTTGTTTGCTCATCACTTTTGACTTACTATTTTCCTAATTTTTTATATTGATACAGTGAGGGTTGGACAATCTCTGGTGCTCCTTTGGATTTGAGTGACCCTCGAATTTTAGCAATGGCAGCTGCAGAACGCCATCTTTTGGAGGCAGATTATGATGAAGATGCTGATACCAATGCTAGCGGAGCTGCATTTTGCCGCTCTGCTGCCCTAATTGTAAGCTTTTATTCCTCTATAAAAGTAAAACAATTCATTTGCTATTCTTACTTATTAGCATATGTTAAGAAAAAATCTTGGTTGTTCCTTACTTCCTTTTATTTCCTTTATGAGTTTTCTGCACACAATAGATCAACTATCAATGATCGAGGTGTCTTGTATATTACACAATGTGGTGTTCTTTGATCTCTTTCGCCCATTTCTTTTTGAACTGGTAGTGTACTAGTTATCAGCCTCTTCTGGACTTTTAATGTAGGTTATTGAGTTGCATCGTAAATCCTGAATTACTAGTTTTTATTTTTGGAGGCAAACGTAATCACACTTTGGTTCTCAGTTAACAAAACATTTTTCCTGTCCTCATTCTAACTACCCAATAAATAATAGGAATTGCTGTTAATTTCTTCTTCTTGTTCTGTTTGGATCTTATTTTCTTTGTTTATTTGCAGCTAATGGCTCTTCTACTTTTGAGGCATGCTCTCTACCTAACCAATGGAGATGGGGATGATGAAGCAACTACATTTTTCTCTGTAAGCATGGCAAGAATTTGCATTAATATTCTAGTAGTTTACATTGTTTTGTTGTTTAATTGAAACATTTTATGCTATGTAGCTTTTCCTGCTTCGTGCTGTGGGCTTTCTTCTCCCATGTTACATCATGGCCTGGGCCATCAGCATATTGCAGCGCCGAAGGCAGAGACAGGTAATGGCTCTGGCTCTTAAAAAATAACAGCACTATTTTACTTAATCATGAAGAGGTTGATCTAGATCACAGAAGAATACTGAAAATATGGGTTCTTGTCTCTCTTTTGAGATTTGTACTCCACATACTTGATAAGGTTTTAGTCTTATGAAGAAGATATTGCTTCAAAACTGTTTGGCTGTAGGAAGTTTATTCATTAGAGGTTAAAATTCAATTAAGAACTTCAAAGCTTTCCGTGTATGATATCCTCTGTCACTCCTAGTAGCGTTGACTTGTCATATTCATGCAGTTTCCATAAACAAAAGCTAAATTGGCTCATGCTGTTTTAGCTGGTTCAAGTTATTTTAATTTGTATTTTTTTTTTTAAATTTCTTTTGGTAATTAATTGTATGTTTTTATTTCCTTATTGAAACAGGAAGCAGCGGCTGTTGCAGCAACTGAAGTTGCATTTCTGATACAGGCAGGGCAACGCAGGGGTATACAGTTCAATATAGCACCAGGACCTGCAGCAACTCCTCGTCAGGAGCCACTTCAATAATGTGACAGTCCTTTTCTCTGGTAAGAGGCTATGGTGGTGAAGAGGGTTAGTTTAGTAATGAAACTATGGGTAAATTGTTTTACTCATTCTACTAGCAGTGAAAGAAAACAAGGTGGTTGTGTTCCTCGCATTTGTTATGTTGTATGTCTAATTGTTATTTCAGAAAACCCTGATGATTTTTTTTTTCCTACTTATTTGAAGGCATCAATGTCACTGTTTATGTTTGTACATAAATCTTGAATCTCATTCCCTCATTTTCACTGCATGAGGAACTTGGATTACTGGATTTGTTGAATATAATTCCAAACTTGCTTGGATGCTCCAGGTTTTCCTTTTGAAAACTCTCTCTTATCTTTTCATGTTTAACTCATCCAATCTTGTCATATTGCAAAAGTTTTTGCCTTATGTATCATGTTTATGAAGATGAATGCACCAGTTGATTGCTCTCGTTACCATCATTTGCTGGTTTCTTGTCTTTGTTGTTATAATCTTTCTAGCTGCTACTGTCAAGCGACTATTAGCTTGGTTTAAACTGTTGTTAAATCTTTGGTACCTAGGGGAAATCAGGTGGCACAAAATTAATCAACAGCATCCTAATGTATTCAAAAGTCCTGTTTTAGATGATGTTGCATCTTTTCTTCATTCTTGTGTTGTAGATGCTTCCACTTTTATGAGCTCTGAAATTGCTTTTAAATTTCAATTTTGCGGGCTTCAATGGGACTTCTATAGTTACTACTTCTGTACTATTGTATCTGTTTTTCACTGTTTTTTGGTTCAGCATTACTGGTATTACATTTCATTCTTGAAAAAAATTTAAAGAAATTTATCATTTAATTAGATAAGAATCATCAGATAGTTAATTGTTAGTGGTGTTTTTGTTTTGGTTATAATCAATCTTTAATTCTATATATGTTATTTAATTACTGTTATTTGGCATGAAAAAGGGTCAGTCTAGTATCTACCTTTACACAATTTATCAGTTCTTTTCTTCTAATAATTGGTGGACCCTAATGAATCAAAATTGGGATAGAATTGACCCATTGTGCTGGAACAGCTAATCTGGGGTCCGGTTTTCTTTAGACAAAAAAGTTGTCAAATCCTAACTATTAGCTTAGGACCAACCTTGGGAATCAACAACGCCACCAAATGTAGTTATCTTTTGCAAATTGAATTTCATATCTATTTTTAGCTATAAGTGATTCTTAAGCTTAGTTTGATACAATTTAAAGCTTTCTTAATTCATTTTAAAGCTTTCTTAATACATTTTTTTAATCGGTTCAAATAAATTTATTTATATATGATTTAACAAATTTATAAAAAAATATTTTTCATATCTTATCAACAAATTGAAACTATAATAAAAAAAATTCTCTTCACAAGAGTTGAACATTCCATGACCATACGACCTTTATTTGTTCAAGAAGAATAGAACACGTGGATTCAAATTATGACGAGTAATGCAATTTCGTTGGACTTTGATTTTTGTTCTACACATAGAATGGATAATAAGTAATACCATTTTGTAAGTGGTGTTTGTTTTCTGTAAGTAGTCGACATTGTAGCATTTTCCAAACATGGATAAGTTGGCTTTGGCTGCTGGCAGGAATCCATGATGGCTTTAGGGTTTGATATTCTTTGACATGCCAAATTTTATATGCGCTTTTAGCCTGAATATATTTGAAGATCATAATGGATAGGATAGAGCATCTCTGATGCATGCAGATGAGTGAATAAAAGGAAATCAAAGGGAAATAACATATGATTGATGGCGAATGGTGGTTTGGGAAAGCAACAACTCCTTTCAATTTTATTTTATTTTCTTTTGCTTTATAAATGCAACTAAAGAAAAAGGCCCAACTCTACTAGATTATGTTAAACTATTGTGCATTAGGTTTGGACCACGACCTGTCCCCATCTTTCCAACCAACAACACAATACAAGCACATTCTTCTTTTTCCTTCTATCTTGAAAACTAGTAAAGTCGAAGACGTATTTGAAACTTGAAACACAAATTACGAACGTTATCTGAAGATGGTTGCATTATTCAAAATCTCATGTTTAAGATGAGATAAATTATCCTGTTACTTTTTATGTAATTTTAAGCAGTTACGTGAAACAAAACAGATATGCGTTTTGTCAAGTTTTAGAAAGGATTAATGTAAGTATTTCTTAAAGTAAGGGTCCCTTAAATTAAATTTAAATTTGAAGAGAGTGAGGGGTCTTCATGGATACACGAGAAAAAAAAATAAAGAAAAGCAAGAGGGGCGACAAGAGAGGAGGCGAAATAAGGGAGAGAAGCCCTGAGATGGGGATGAATTCTTTGGAACTTTGAATGGAGGGCAAGAGTTGGGTAAACCAAAGAAGAGAGAGGAAAGGAAAGAAAAGCATAAAGGAAACCCATTAAGCACAAGGAACCAAGACTCTGATTTTTTTGTTGCATGGAGGGAAGAGCTTGGAATTCTAAAGTTGGGTTTAGCATAAAGCAAGTGATTGGTTTTATTTATTTATTTTTTTGGAGATGTTACTGTTCCTCACCCCTTCTCCCAACATCTCTACTTTTAATGGCTTTCTTCTTACTGTACGTATCTGAAATTCTGGCTGGCTCATGGCTTTGCTTTGCCCACCCAAACTCACTTTAGTTCTCATGGCTAATAAAGCAATTACCTCAATGTTTTTCCTTTCATTTTCAGAACTAGTTTTCTCAATTTGTACCCAAAACTAGTTTTTCAATTCAGAAAATGATCCTTAATGGGTCAATAATTTTTTTACTAAAAAAAATTTAAGGAGAAGGAAAGTTTTTTTAATTTCATATTAGGATAAGTCCAAAGTTTTAGAAAACATTATTTACTTTGAATTTAAAGATCATTTGTTAAAAAAGATCACTGATAATAAATTTAAATTTAAACTTTACAAATAAAGTATTCGAATTTTATCAATTTGTTCAATCTCCATCAACAATGGTTCAATAATTTTATTATCATGGCCAAGCAAAACTTCTTGTTTATATAGTTTCCTGTATTCAAGGGATTGATTTATTAAGATTTGCAAAAACTGTATAAATATCTGAGCACTTACCAAAGAATTTATTAATATCAATATAATTGCTATCATGGATATATACCAAAAAATATATATAGCTTGCTTCGTTACAATTACTTTGTCCTAATATATGAGAGTATTTAGCTTGACCTATCCAAAGAAAAAGGAAAAGAAGCACCCATGTACATTTATGTAAGCTATTAGCCAAGTATAGTTGAAGACGTGGAGCAAGTAAATGTCAGCATGGTCGGATGATGTGGCAAGTCGGCTGAGATTTCAAGAGGATTGGTCTTTATTTGGTAAAAAAGAGCCAGGGCAAATGATAGGGAGATGTAGGGAAACCAAAATGACAAGATACTTGTCTTCCCAAGGATATAGTTCCAACTATAACTTTTTGTTCAAACCTGTCAGAGTCTTCTAATACGGCCTTTATATTGCTTCTGTGTCAGGCTTATGATTGAGGTGAATCTAAAACTTCCCTACATGTTCTGGGGCCCCTTCCCCGCTTTATGCCTTTAGTCTTCCAAATCCCATAAAAGACAAAACTTCAGGTTCATTCCTGCAGATATAAGCCATAGGAAGTAGGCTGGTGCTGTCTCAGACGACATAGTTAATTTTCTCATCATTGCCTCCAACAGGAGAGATACCTCTTGTCTTCTGTCTCTCTTGTATTTCCTCTTTGAGCATAAACATGGTTTTTTCAGTTAATAGAGGGTTCATTGTTCTTTCTTGTATTGCTCTCTTGGTACTTCAACCAGAGATGGTTCTTGGCCTGAGGGGCATTGATCTTGCTCTCAGATGGGATAAAGGGTTGTTACCATTTGTTCAAAATTCACGCATTCTCAAGGCTGTTGCTGTGGACTCTTTGGAAACCAGGCAAAATTTGGCACCTGGTCCTTCAATGATGTTTGATCCCAATCAGTCAAACAAAAGAACAGTTAAAAAAGGATCGGACCCCATTCACAACAGATGTTGACATCCGAAGATTGTTTTTTCATTTCACAGGCAGAAGTGGCGAGGCAGTTTGTCAGCAAAGGATATGATGGCTTGAGGCTATGACTGATGCAAAGAAATGCAAATGGATTTCTGCTTTCTCAGTTGTTTCTCCATGCGGGTTTGTTGGGTTTTCTACATTTTCATTTGTTTCAGTCGAAGTTTTTGCTTGAGCAGAAGAATTGCACCAAAAATTCCACCTGGTAGCCATGATTTTCTCTCTTGTAATATATAAAACTAGGTCCTAACCAATAGAAGAATACCCAAGGATGATTGTACTTTCAGTTATACACAATGTAGCATGCTTCCTAGTTTTCTGAGGATTTACTCATCTTATTTGATTTTAGTTTTTGAATTTGGCAATGAAATAGTCAACTTCTTTTTGTTTCCTTTTGGTAAGATGCACTCTTCATTCAAAAACGAAAAAATATGTTTTGTACATGATATGTCAATATGAATTTTCACACAATAATTTATTAAACATGTAATAGACAAATATGAATACATAAATTATTACATAATAATTTTCATATTTTATACATGTTAAACATATAATAGACAAACACAAATACATGAATTGCTAAGTCTACTTAAAAATAGTCTTTGCAAATTATGGGCTCCATGGCAAACGTAGTCTCTGCAAAATCTTTTATTTACTCAGTTGTGCTGTGTTATTGGGCATTCAATTCAGCCTGCGCATCAATTTCAGAGAAAGAAATAATAAGCTGATGACGTTTTTTTGGATTGTTTCTGTGAACAATTGAATGAATGGAAGTGTAATCAGAAACAATATGGACCTGTAAAATTACTCACTGCTAAGAATGAATAAAAGAGTGAAAAGAAGGCCTTTACAGATTTTCAACAAAACCATGTTTGCTTCTCATTAAATTTTTAAAAAATGTACAACCAGATGTAAATCTGATGATCTCCATGTAATGCAAGGTTTGTAACCATCTTTGATCTTTCGACTTCTTGTTTGTCATTTTATTTGCGCTGCTCTGCGATACCTGTTCTCCCTGTGAATTCTAAATTGTATAGAAGGGACCTTACGAGCAACTGCTTGCCAAATCATATCCACAGCATCACAAGGCTGGGATGGGTACTGATACTGAAAGTGCGGAACAATTTCCTTCAATTTTTCCCACATCTTGGTCCACTGGTCTCTCTTAATTCCTCTAAGAAGGTTCAGTAGATATCCCTTCTTCACAGCATCGGATGCACGTACATATACGCAAAATTCCGAGTAGTCAATGACATCTTCAAATGGCAGCTCAATCTTATCACTTATAATCACAGGAACACAATGGCTGACAATAGCATCAAACAGACGATTTGAAGAAGGTGTATCACCAGCAATATTGAGGCAGAATTTGGATGTGGCCATCCCTTGCCTGGCCTGGTTGACTCCATTTCCTTGAATGGTGCCAAATGCAAAGTGTACATCTTTCTCATCTTTGAGAAGGTAATAAAGTTCTTGGCGAATAGCTCCTCCCTGAAGAAAATTTTCACACCAAAAATTATATTTATAGAGAGAGATCTAACCTGAAACATTTCAGTATGAGAAGTTCAGACTCAAATTCAATTCGCAAGTAAGTGTAATGACAAATGTTACTGCTGATTTAACTTGAGAGAATAGGAAGGAAAACTGAAAGGGCACATTAAAAAGAACCATTCCCTTTTCTCTAGTCTGCACTTGAACTATGCTAAAGATACATATACCATTATCTTCTGTTCCATATCAGTTTCCTCTGTGGTCCATCATGAATGAAACAAATTTTTTGCTTATGGTTACCATGAAAAAAGTTGTAATTTCATCTTCTAGTGCTTAAGTGCCACATGATTCTAAATATTTCCAGAGACGCATATATTAACCCTACGAATATGAAAAATTCTGGGGGAGGGTAGAACAGAACTCAGGACCTCCTTTTGGAGAACTATATTCCTTTTCCTAAAGCTGAAAGAAAAAATTGCAGTAACTGGAGTACCCTGTCTCTACCTAATGTAACCCAAGGCACAAAGGAAGGTTTTATAGGAGAACTGTGCTATGACCCATTGGAGCTAGCAGATAACGCTGCTCTATCTGATTTAGGATACCCTGCCTATAGTCAATTAATCATTTGAGAATCCTGAGCCTAGTACATGATCCAACTGCTCACACTCTGTCCTCCCCCACAAACCCATCACTCCTCTCTCCCCTTTCCCAAACCAATTGTCCCTTATATCACAAGCACATGGTGCATGAAAACCTAAGAAAATCTCTACACTTAATACTTTCATTTACTCATCTAAGCCTACGTTTATTAGTTAAGCCTACAAGAATGGCCACCTTCAAAATGGAAGCTAACTGTTATGCTACGATGCAAGATGGTTTTGATGATTTCAAAGAACTGTGGTAAAAAGAAAAAATAATCACTTCCATCTAAAAGTTATACCTTAGAAAGCAAACTAATAGATGATTCTTATCATCTATCTCCAAACAAGTAGTAGAACCTAGATGAAAAATAGCATATGGAATGGTGCCTATTATTCGCCTATCACCTGCTGGTGTTTACATTGCATAACAATCACTTGAGAAGTCTACTTACAATTCCTATCAGGATATTATTGAGCAATGTTTTCATCAAGTCACTTGCATTTCAACTTAATCAAGTTCAAGAAAAAAGAGAAATGTGCCTTAATACTAGTTTCATACATCCATAAAATGGTAGCAGTTTCTACCTCATGTTGGCAAGACTAATAGAAACAAACATTTAGATAATTCAATTCATAAAAGGTAGGGAAACTTACATCTTTCCTGTATATCGCTCCTTGGAAAAAGACTAATATTGGGCGTTTGTCAAATGGGGCTGAATCAGCACTTGGAGTGGTCCTCACGACATGCTTATAAGGAGTGATTATATCTTTCTCAAGATTTGCTATTTCGGTAGGGTATCTACCGAAATCTGCAAGCACAAACATTGCGGAACCTAATTTCCATCTTGCATCCAACATGCTATTTGGATGGTGCGCCACAATTAAGTGGTCCTTCCCCCCAAATCGCTTCCACTCATTCTGCATGGTCAGAAACTGAACTAATTTATTCTGCAATTTTTTATTAACACTAACTTTCTCCTTTCCTCGAAGCTTTGAATGCCGATTGTAACTGAGAGACGAAAAGAATGGCACAAAAATTACATCTGCTTGACTTGAATTTTTAACTCTAATTGCAGCACATGGTCTGAGCACATTTGGTGTGTTTGAAGATAGAAGATCAAGGGTGAGCCAGTACTCCATGCTATGCTGTAGGTTCAACCCTCCAGGGTACAATGGGATTCTACTCGGATCATTTACCTCCGGCCACATCTGATTTGATTTTCCTTTCCAACCCAATAACCCAAAGTGAAATTCAGAAGGCAAGTCATACATAAAAACCCTTAAAAGAGCCTGATTGGTGTCGCAGGACTTGATATTTTGCTGCCAGGAAGAACACATTTTCTTCCCATAACTGGATTTCTGACAAGGTGACTCTCCATTTTTTAATCGTATTTGAGCATCAACTTGTGAAGACTCAGATGAGAGGAACGGTAATTTTATTTGCTCATTTTTGACATTCGGTTTTAAGTAAACCGACGTGCCATTAAGAAGAATTAATTTGAAAACTGACTGAGGAATAAGAGATGTATTGCCAAATTGAAGAAGAAACACATAAGATACGATCAAAAGAAACATTGAAATGGTCATTATATAGACAATAAACCTTGAGGGAAAGATGCCCTTTTCCCACATAGGTGATATCTTAAAAAACCAGGCTAATAAATTCAGAGAATAAAACAAACAGCAAAAGAAGAGAACCAATTCAGTTCTAGCTAAACTGCTAAAGCGATGACTGCATTCAACTTGTAATCAATCATTGCTACTTGATCAGCGTAAAACTGGGGGCTAAAACCCAATTTCTTTCTTTCAACCCTGAAGGGTGAGTTGAGAAGACTTGAAGGAGGCTTTCTTCTATGAAATTTTCTAGTACTAAAGAGACCAGCTTTCTGTACCAATCCCAACCCACCAATCTAAGGTAAAAAAATCCCTTTCCTGTAAAGTTGTCCACAGATTATACGCTTATAAACTTGGTAAACGCACAAAATCTTATACCTCTCGGAAAGAAAAAAAACATAAGCGTCTTTCCTTGTATTGCTCAGCAAAGAAAAATGCCATTAATCTGCAAAACACCAGGAAGAACAAATGAACACTAAAAAACACAGTTCGTTTCATCTCATACAAAAAGATGAACAGCTACACTTCAAAAGAAGATCCCGGAAAAAAATTCTAAAAACTATTTAAAATAAACAAAAAAAAGAGTAAACTTGCATGAAAAATAGTGGAAAAAATCAAAACTTTATCATCAGAGAATGCAAGTTAGATGATTTGCAGAAATGGGTAGCCGACAAATTGCAAGAAAAATGAAGAACAAAAAAAAAAAAGGACCTTTACGGTGTAAGGCCTGCCCGATGGAGTGAAGAATCGTTCTTTGGGGAAATGTAGAGAGACGCAAAGTGAGAGGGAAGGCAATGGTCTTTGATTAAAATAATTACCTTTTAAGTGCCATAATTTAATACCATTGGTTAATTTAATAGTCTTCTGGCAAATACATCCAAGTAGGCTGTAGCAGTGACGACTTAGATGCGGAAAAGAGATGAAGACGAGAAGTGGAATCACACGACTCTTAAAAGTTTTTACTTTCGTTTTTTTGTATTTTTTTTCTACTCCATTAATTATAAATTTGCTTTTTTTTTTTTTGGGTAAGAATATAAATTTGTTTTGTTTCTTTGCTTTTCAGAAACAGCTGCGCCTTTCCCAGTTTCCAAAATGTGAACAGATGGAGAGAGACGTTTCTTTGTTTATATTTACATTGATTTACTAAAGAGTGTCCAAAAAGTACTGGCCACTCCTAAGTTTATTTTTAAAAAATCTTGATTAGTGTTGTTAAATTGATATTTTTAAATATATATAATTAATATATTATCTTTATTTAATTTTTTTAAAAATAGGATAATACGTTATTGAATTTAATTCAATTATTTCATTAATTTATAAAATTTTAATTTTTTAAAAATTAATTTAAATCCAATCTAAACTTTATAATGATACTTTCACATTAAATGTTTAATGTAAATTTGAATTTGATCTTCTACTATTCAATTCTATTGCTTTAATCTCTACTCCAACTTTAATAAATTTAGTTTATTTTTTAATTAAAATTAGATTTAAAGAAATTGATAATAATAATAATAATATTAAGATTTAACTTTGATTTGGATATAAATAAAATTTTAGTGATTACTTGACAAGTTGAGATTGGTTAAATTTTTTGGACTACATGAAACATATTAATATAAAAAATAATACTTTATTTCATTAAATAATAATTAATATTTTTAAATTGTAAAAAAAATTATTTTTTGTATATCTTTTATTAAAAAAATTGTTTTCTATATTGTAATAATGTATGTCATGTGATTAAAAAAACTCAAGTTAGCGTGTTACTATCATTGACAAAAAAAAAATCACGTAATTAAATTTAATTATAAAAGCTTAACATTGTTATCAATTATCTTTAAATTTTTTTTTTTTTTATAAAAGTATAAGCATCAAAATCACATAATTGTGATGGTAGATGAACCAAATTCATGCTTAAACTTATATTGAGAAAAATATTATTTATGCACAAAAAAATAAAGAAAAAAATATTATTTAAGGAAGCTTAAGATTTTTCATAATACAATTAGAGATATTCCCAAATTTTTTTCTCTAATTTTCTTAAAGGTCTCATAAATAAATTTATCACAAGAATCGAACGTTGATTGATAAAAAAAAAAAAAAAAACTCATTTCTTTATCATTTAAACTAATCAAATTCTTTAAAACACTGTAAAACTTTATTTTTATTTGTTCAAAATTTTACATAGCAAAGGATACTACTTAATTTCTTTATAAAGAAGTAAATTCCAACTGGTTTTACTTCTACAAAACAATTCTTTGTAATTTGTCTTGAAAAATTAAAATTTTTTTTCATATAACATAGTATATGATAAATATTCTGATACATTTGGACAATAACAGTTAGAAATATGAAACCTAAATCTTACCTTTCATTAAAAAAATATTAAGTCAAATTTGATTTTTTGTTTTATCCTAAGGAGCTTTTGATTAAAAAAAAAAATAGTAACATAATGAGAAGTAGAATATACCGCACCCACAGCAATAATAATAAGAAAAGCTTTGGCAAATGTTATACAAGACAGGTGAATGGTGACGAGCCTACACTTTGCCTGATAGTGAGAGATCAACCGATAGAATTTGATTGGTTTATTTATTTCATAATTAAAGGTTTGCTTTTATCACAATTTTTTTGAATTTTATTGCTTCAACTAATCTTGGGAAGGTTTTATGCAAATCTTCCTAAAGTGTGTTTGATTATTTTATATTTAGCAATGCTATATTTATATTATATTTGTTTCATATTAAATATGTAAAAAATATAAAAATTATTATATCATAATTTATGTTGATATATTAAATATAAAAATAATTTTGATCAAAATTTTAAATTATATAAAATTTTATATTTAATCATTATATCATATCTAATTAATGTAACTTAATTTTACTTTATTATTTATAATTAATTAGGTTACACAAACCATAAGTTAAGTTAGAGTGTGAAGAAAGTTCGTGGACCAGCATTTTAAAAGTTCAAGTTTGGCCCTATCAATTAAATAGTTTTATTATTAAAATATTCAAAATAATTTATTAATTTGTTAATTATGTTTTAAAATAAAATTAAATAAAAATATTAATTAATTAATTGATTCGGACTGGTTAAAGTATTAAAAAAATTTATGCCAAATTTGACTGGGTCGAGTCGGCTACCAGCTTGGATAGGTATAGGTCGGTATCAACATATTTAAAACAAAAAAAAAATTTCATGGTTGACTTTTAAATTTAGTACATTTTTATTTTTAAATCCCGATAATTTTTTTGTTCAACATCATATCTTGATTTAAACTTGATTTAATACAGTACATCAACTATACTGATGTATTGTGTACTAAGTTCAGCCAGAAAAAAAAAAAAAATTTCTATCATCAAATTCCAAGCATTAAACCTGTCCGCACACCAGGCTGTCCGCTCAGCCTGCAGATATGGGCGTATTAGATTACAGCTTTGGACAGAGATTTTTTAATTTATATTCTGTTTAGGTTTTAAATTATTAATAAAAAATATTTTAATTTAATTTTAATCTAAAATATATTTAAATATTATTGTTTTAATATATTTTTTTAATTTGGATCTCTTGAACCAGACGAATTAGACCTAACTTTGGGCAAGATCTTTAGAAAGTTGAACCAGTATGGTCCGATCAGATTTGACTTCTGGGCACCAATATGATATCTTTTTTTTGAATTTAAACAAAGGTGGAAATTGTGGATTTTATTTCCATCTTATAATAGGTTCAATTGTTCTATCTTTTGATTGCTTTTTGGTACTAATTTTTTTATTTATTTGAATTATAAGGAAAATGACAGAAATTCCCTTTGTGGTTAAAGACGGAACGAGTATATCTCCCATGATTTAAAAAGTGAGAATTAATTTTGAGAAAATTTTTTCGTTGATTTTGAATTAAAATTGTTTTTTTTATTTATAAATTAACAAAAAAAATCACTAGTGGTTAAATTCATAGTTATTTTTTTTATATAAAAAAGCTGAATTTTAGAATAAAAAAATATTATAATTGTTGAAAATAAAAAATTAATTATATAAATTAATTAATCTAAAATTCGTATTTAAATTTATAAGTTACTCAATCTTAAGAGACAAGTTTATTTAATCTTCAATTGAAATCTTTTATTTTTTTAATTTATCCTTCAAATTATTAATACCTAGTATCTAGATTGGACAGTGGATTTTTCTTTTTTTAACAAAAAAACGAAGATCTAAAGGAGAAAAAATGGGAATTACAAATGTTATGATCTAAAGTCTCAATTCTCAAGTTTTGACTCATTAAATATTGGTTCGGAGATTGTTTGGTTTATTCAACGTTAGCTTTGATCTAGTAATGATTAAAACAACAACACTCGAAAATATTGATGACTAAAACAATTTTTTCAAAGTTGTCTGCTCACAACAAAAGATTTCAAAAAATCAAATGACCAAATGTATGATTTAATAGAGTAGCAAATATTGGTGAAGTAATATTTCCTATTCTCTTACCACCATTTGCACCTTGCAAACTATTACGTTTTTAGTATTCGAACTCCAAGGATTTTAGTTAAGGATATCAATGGGTAAGATATAAAGTGGGTAAAGTATTTTTTATTTTTATTTTTAAATTTTTTGTTATATCAATCATTATATTTATAATCAATGAATATTTTAAATTGATCTCAATTTTCGTAGATATTTAATGGATATAAGTAATTTTGTATTTGTAATTTAAAAAGAAAAACCAAAATTTGTTATTTTTTTTATTTTCATTTTTTTCATTTATGTAATTTTTTATAAATATATATTAATATATATTTGAAAATAAAAATATATTAGTTCTAATTAATTTAAAATAAAATTTTCTATTATTTAATAAAAAATTTATTTATAATATAAAATAAACATATAAGATATTATACGATATGAATATTGTATTATCCATCCCAAAAAAAAAATTTTTAAATCATATCCATCTTGTCTTCTTCTTAAAATTTAATACTCGTTCTTGTCTCATTGAAATAAAAAATTAAAATTTTATAAGATATGGATAATATTGACATCTTTAATTTAGCCAATAATCTCAAAGTTGTGTTACTCATTTTCCAATTCCATAGTTTGTATTCTTCATTTTGGTTGTCTCTAACAATAATTTAGGCATGAGATAGGGGCCTTCTTGATCTTATTCTTCCAACTTCTATCTTTTTATTTGTCTTTTTGGATTACTTTTGAGGTTTGAACAACTTCAAGACCTTTAACCTAGAGTCAGACTCTGATATCATTGAGATAGCAGCTTGTTAGTTCCAACTTCTATCTTTTTATTTTGCTTGCTATGTATGATTTAGGAGGAAAGAAGCATTTGTAGCATTCAACTTTCAAAATCTGTGTTTAATTTGTTCAGAAAACCTTGTCATAACGTCTAAATCCGAGGATTTATCGCTAGACATTGACTTTTAGGAGTTGCCACCAATCTTTTTTATCTAGGTGCGATTGGTCACATAAGGAATCTATCCTTTTAGGGAACACCTAAGTTTAAGGGTCCCTAAAAGAATAGGTTCAGGTCTATTAACCAGAACAGAGTTCGGAAGTTCGGTTACGTGTGAGAAAGGTTATAGCACCCTCACAACGCCCATCAAAAGATGGTACCAGCTGAAATTTGTGTTATCCAATGAGCCTTAAAATTTTACCAAGTAATTAATTATTGAAAATTATTCTCAATTGACTCTAATACTTTTAGCAAAAAATTGAGAAAATTTTCTCACCTCAAGAGTGTGCAAGAAAAACTATTGTTTCATTTGCAGAGGCTTCGTCGTCGGATTATTTAAAGAAAAATCAAAATCAAAATCAAAATAAAAAAGAAGGAAAGAATAATTGTTTTTGTGCAGAAAAAATTGATACTTTCAACTTTTCCCTAAAAATATTTTTTGGAAATTTATTTTTAAGGAAAATTGATATTTTCAACTTTTTCCCAAAAATGTTTTTTTTTTTTTGAAACTTTGATTTTTAAGGAAAATTGATACTTTCAACTTTTCCTCAAAACCCTTTTTTTGAAAATTTATTTTTAAGGAAAATTGATACTTTCAACTTTTCCCTAAAAATATTTTTTGGAAATTTTGATTTTCAAGGAAAATTGATACTTTCAACTTTTTCCCAAAATGTTTTTTTTTTTTGAAACTTTGATTTTTAAGGAAAATTGATACTTTCAACTTTTCCTCAAAAACCCTTTTTTTTTAAATTTATTTTTAAGAAAAATTGATACTTTCAACTTTTCCCTAAAAATATTTTTTGGAAATTTTGATTTTAAAGGAAAATTGATATTTTCAACTTTTCTCCAAAAATATTATTTTTTTTATTTTTATTTAAAGAAAATAAATAATAAAACAAAATAAAAGTGAAAATAAAATAAAATAAAATAAAATAAAATAAAGAAAAGTAAAACAAAAATAAAAAATAAAACAAAGGTGAAAAGAATACTAAATAAACCTAATCTAATAAATAAAAAATAAAATAAAAAATTCAAAAAAAAAAAAACCTGGAGCGGCTCGGAGTACGGCTCGGCTCAGCTCGGCTAAAGGAAGAGAAAACGGCTCGGAGAAGTGGCTTGAAACCTCGGCTTGGCTCGATTATCGGTTCGAAGGAAAAAGACACGCGCGGGTCAGGAAGCGGGTTGACGCTCGGGTCGGGTCGGATCTCGACAAAATGCGCGGATCCTCTGGGTCACTTAACGCAAAAACGACTTCGTTTTGGGAAGGTATATAAGGCTCTTCCCTTTATTTTTTGGTAGAAAGCTCGTCCCCTTTCTCTCTTTTCTTCATTTTTCCTCTTGCTTCTCTCTAAACAGCCGAAGAACTCCGGTTGAATGTTTATCGGATTCTGAAAAATTTTATCGAAATCTAGGTTTTTCGCCGGAAGTTGGTCGGTTTCTGGGATCTTTCGCCGAAAACTAGGCAGCTCATCGAAACTTCAAAGTTGGTCGGAATTTTCGTCGAAAAATGCAAATTTCATAAAAAAATTCAACCAGAATCTGGAATTTTCCAGAAATTTTCAAAAAAATTCACCAAAAATCTTCAAAAAAATTTCTGCTAATTCTCAGCACACCTCTAAACCTTTTCTTAGCCTTCTAAAATTTTTTACACGCCCATTTTCTCTCAAATCAGTAGCTTTTGCTTACTGGTTTTTTTTTTTTCTGTGTGTTCTGTTCTGTTCCAGGAGGTCCCTTTTATAGGGATTGATCAGAAGAGTTTCTGATCAATTCCTATTCCTTTTTGGACGGGGATTCAATCTTTGAAACTAATCTAGACTCTGATTGAATCCCCATTCTCAGCAAGATTCTTCAACAAGATTCAATCTCAGCCTTCCAAAATAAAAATCACATAAAAAAAATTAATAGATAATTAGAAAAATAATAATAAGATAAATAAAAAATAATATTATAAGATAAATAAAAAATAATAATAACAGATAAATAGATATATAATTAGATAAATAAAAATACATACGAAATAAAATGAAAAAGAAAAAAAAAAGGAAAAAAATAAATATATATTAATAAATAATAATAATAAATAATAAATACATAGGATATAAAGAAAAATATATACATAAAATATAAAATAAAAAAAATAAAAATAACGAAAATGCAAAATAAAATTAGACTTACTCATTGGGATCATGTCCAATTGATTCAGGTCTGGACCAAATTGGGTGTCTACAAACCTCATTGAAGCCCTGTTATACATCTAACTGATTTTGAACTTTGAAACGTAATCAATTTTATCAATAGTTTTTTCATATCAAGATGTTCATATCAAGTTAGTTTTCCAAAAAAAAAATGATATCAAGTTTTTCCTAACAGAAAAATTTTCAATTTGATTATTAGAACATATGTACTACAAGTTAGCTAGCACCTAGCAGGCAGTGGTTGGCATTGGTTTTGATGGTTCTGATTCACAAGAGACTAGGGCAGTATGTTCCTCGGAGAGGCAAAAAGATGAGTGATATAAGCCCCATATGTCGGTTCAGTTGCCCACCATTGTTTCATCTCATACTGATTTTCCTCTAACAAGTTTGGTTATTTGCTTTCTTGATTCTGATGCATAAATAACAGTTTCAGCTGAATGATTTATATATAGTTGTTTCATCTACCAAAAGTTCATGCATCAAACTTGATCAAGAAATTAATTTTCGGGTTTTCGTAGAGAGTACTGTCAAGTTGCTAAGTATGAGTAAATCTTATTTATATATGATGAATTAATGATACAACAATAAATTGGATCAGTGCTGCAGCTTTGCTTTTGATTCTACAAAATCATATAATAATCCAATTGAGCAATAGAATAATTCCCATTTGTTGGGGAAATTATTTGATCATCAAAATCCATGACCTGCTAAAATGAAGATAGCTTGCTAGGTTAGATAAAACTACGTCAAGAGGGAACGGAGAATAAGTAATAGTAGTATAAACGAAAAGAGTTGATCAAGGGCATTTGGCCCTCCACGCTTGGTCTTCCAGTTGTTGTAGCAAGGGCACACAGCTTTGTTGCATAGAAGCCAGGAGGGACACAAAGGCACTTGGCACAGCATTTTTGACAGAAAAACTTGCATGGTTTATGGTACTGAGTCTGGCTATATCTCCTTGTGCATTCTTTTGGACATTCTGCTCATTTCATTCCAAAAATACATAAAAGACCAATCTTAACCTATTTTGATAATTTTGGAAAGTCTGGTCGAATGAAATGGATAATGAAATGATGAGTATAAAGGAATGAAGAAATCTTATTGAAGTTTAATGACTTATGACAGCTCTTTCGACTTCCAGGTTCATAATTCCCCTAAAGAAACAAAGTGGATTAGTTTCCTTTGTCAATATAAAATAATGGTCGAATGAAATTGATAATGAAATGATGAATATGATGGAATGAAGAAACTTGACTGAAGATTAATGACTTATGATGGCTCTTTGGACTTCCATGTCCATAATTCCCCTGAAGAAACAAAGTGAATTAGTTTCCTTTGTCGATATAAAATAAACTTTGAAGTTCTCAGGAGGTGAACATGATGAACATTCATGTCATGATTAAACAAAGTGAATTAGTTTCCTTTGTAAATATAAAATTATGGTTGAATTAAAACTAAAAATAATACACCATCAAGATGTACTGGGTTTTTGCCATAATCTACAAATTAAGAAGCATTTATCACAATATTTATCAAAACAAGAGCAGTGGGTATACTACTATGAGAGCAAATTCACACCATTTGTGTGTACGCGCATGTGTATATACTTGTTTTTTCATGTTTTACTAAGATCGAGTTTCTTTTTTTTTTTTTTTTTTTTGTGTTGCCAGAGGAACTGTCCGTGGTTGCAACAATGGAAATGCCAAGGGGTGCTAGGAGCAACAGGCAACCAAGCTTAGCCATGGCCAATTTGCTACAAGGCAACCAAGCCTCTGTAAGGAGAAGAGAAAAGAAGAAACAGATAGGCTTGATTGAGCTAGAATTGAAGATTGCGTGCAGTGTTGGGCTATTCAATGTGCTTGAGTCAGAAAGCCAAGGTAGTGTTGGCTATAAATAGATCTCTTGGAAGAGTTAGCTGCGATAGCCTAACTGATCTGTTGTGACTATAAACAACATTAAAGAAAACAATAGTAGCTGTTTTCACATGTGGGGATCATTATTCATTTTCCCCATAAGCCCATTATATCTTGGTTCCAGAAGATGTTCGCATTATTTTCACCTGATTTTTAACCTCTTAATCGCTCTTATCATACCCTCTTTTTCAACCAAGTTATCAGTCACTGATGTAATAAACTAAAATAGAACTCAAATTTCGTGATTGCAAATAATCTAATCTATAAAGGAGATATATATTTCCCTGCATTCAAAAATTTAAGTGGAAGTGACAATATTTTGCTAACAGTTACGTAGTCTATTAATAAAGCATTGGATTTTTAGTTTTAATGACAAAGATCAATTTTGGACAATCTAATATATATATTATACTAGTTTGTAATATGTGTGATACACAGATTAATTTTATTTATTAATTAAAATATTTTAAATTTCTTGAATTATTAATTAAAATTTATTATTACAAACAAACTGAAAAGATTATATTAAAATATCTGTTAATAATTAAATATCAATTAACAACAAAATATTTATGTAACCAATAGATAAAAAAATTACTTTGGATCCAAAAGAAATTTCTTTGGAATATAGTTGATTCTCACTTTTAAATCTATATGATTCCAAAACCAATAATTAATGTAAGAGACCTACTTTAGTTACAAAAATATATAAAAACTTACTTAAGTTATAAATCAATAAAAAATAATCTAGATATTCTTTAATTGAAAAATATTTATTGATTAAGCAAAACTTACTATCATTACCTTCACAAAAAATAATATTTTTAACTTAATATTCATATGCACAATTCATATTATCACATTTTTTACTTGAGAAAAATGTGTTAATATAAAAGTTTAAAAGATAAATATTTAAAAATTTAAATATAGTAGCAATAATAATAATTATTCTCTTTACTCTATTTTTATTTCACACTTTTCATTTAGTAAAATATTATAATAAACATAACTTTGCACGTTAAAAACCATTATCCAGAAGTTTTATGTCTAAAAAATAAGTAGTAGGATTAATGATAACCAATTATTTGACACTTAAGTAGGATCTTTGCATAGTGCAAGATTTTCATAAAGTTAAACACAATATATAATACAAAAAATTTAACGAATGAAATACATATATATTATCTATAAATAATATCAAACCAATTTCTTTATTTAATGATTTTTTCTTGGCATAACAAAAAAAAATATGCCTTCAAATTTTGTTTGTGTTTGAAAACTGTGATCTTGATAAAAAAAAGTAATTAAAATAATTAACGTTAGAAAATAAAATTAACTCAAAAAAGAATTGAGATACTTTAACTTAATTGTAATATTGATCAAACCATTAAAAAATATTAAGAAATTTACATTAAAAAAGAATTTGAATAAAAATAATATACTTGTAGGATTTTTAGATGTGGAAAAACATATTTTGTATATAACCTGTAATCAATGCAAGTTCAGTCGAGGAAATATTAAAAGATTTTGAAAGTATAAATGGTATAATAAATTATTTTAATTTGTTTTAATTTAAAAAAATCAAATATTAAAAGATTATGAGGAAATCTATGAAGATATTAAAATTTTCAAATTTAAAAGAGATATATGTATATTATTGGAAAATTTTATTTTAAAAGAAATATATCTAAATTATATGTAATTTGTTTGCTTTACATATAATTAATCCAAATATTTAAATATCCATAGGAAAAAATCAAAAAGTTAGTAAAACTATAATGATTTAGTCTAAAGATATTTTGTAAAACCATCAAACTAACATAGATTTTCTTTTTACTGTTATTTAGTTATGTACTGTGATTTTATCTGCATAGATAATTGAAACAAATTTATTGAGTTTATTTTTTATTTGTTTTTAAATCATAATAAAAAAATATATTAGCTTAAGTGGGTTCTAACTAAATTTTTATGAATTGAGAAATAGAAAAAAGAAATGTTATAGCTGATTTGAAAAAAAAAATCCTACATGATGGAGTGAATAGTATGTTTAGTGAAACAGTACCTATTATAAAAAAATATATTAGTCCTTATAGTAAAAATAGACTAATAAAAAGAGAGATTAAATTAATAGTAAATGACATTAGAAAAACTATATAACTAAGAACTACTAATAATTAGGGTTTTTTCGAAGTTGTTTTGATATTTATATATTTTTTTTTCACATTTTTTAAAAATATTAACATTAAAAGTCTATGACAAATATTGATTTAAATTTAAATTTTATTTTAATTTAGATATATCTAAATCTATTTTTTAAAATTGATGGATTGTTTATTAAAATTATCTTTATCTATAACTAATATATTTAAAAGCTGAAGATAATACAAGGGTTATTTATAAAAAATATTAAAGATATTAAATAATATTTTAAAAAGTTTTGATAAATTTAAATAATCATGTTAAGTGCAGATAAATTAAAAAAGATAAATTACATTAAAATTGATTTTAAATTGAAATGAGATGATATACATGAGAAATGAATTTCATTAGAATTTAAAGTTGTTTTTTATTAAAATTTAAAATTTTAGATAATTTAATAAATTTTAAAATATATTTTTTATAAATAATTTAAAATAAATAAATATCTTATGTATTATCATAAAGAGAAGTTTTAGGAATTGTCTTATATGTCGAAAAAA
>NW_019168381.1:22826314-22870452 GCF_002303985.1 Durio zibethinus | reverse complement strand
ATAATATATATAGGCTTAATAGACTTTTATTTGCTATCAAATAATTTTGTTTAATAAATTATATAAAATTAATATTTTGGCCAACTATTTAAATTCAAATCAAACTCTATCAAAAAATAAAAATTTTATATAAATTTTAAATTTAAATATATTAAATCATAATTTATCTTTTCTTTTTAAATTTAATCCTAGTTTTACATATATATATATATATATATATATATGTGTGTGTGTGTGTGTGTGTGTGTGTATGTAAGCTTAATAAATTTTAATTTACTAAAATTAAAATCTCAAAATAAAAATTAAGAACTCATAAAGTAAGAGTGTCACCCCCTAAGCAACATTATTTTATTTGTTATTATTAAAATTAGAAATTGAAGAATACAATCCTTTTTTTTTATTTCACGATTATGGTTTATGAGTTCTGACACGAACGGGCAAAAGTTAGAAAAAATAATAACCACATCATTTTTATGAATAAGTAAATTAATTTGATGCCTTTATTATTCTTTTATTTTTATTTTTTATGATATATATTGTTAACCTTGAATTGATCTTTATTTTAAAATGACAAAATACTAAGCTAAATAAACTTAATCAAGATTTAAAAAAAAATTATTTAGTATATATTCTTAAGTTTTATATTTTGGTACTAAATAACTAATATGTTTTTCAAAGTGTAAATAAACCTTTCTTTGTTTATTTCTCAAATCAAATCTATCTTTAAAGATTATTTATTTAAGCTTAAATGAAAGTCCATTTGTTATTTTTAAAGTGAACTTATTTATTTTGGGCATAATACAATTCTAATAATATTGGTTTTGAGAAATAAATTAATTTAATAAAGTTGTTTTACAAGAACAAAGTTTTCTAAAATTGAGCTTGTTTTATTTTTCTATATTAATTCACAAAGCTTTAATATTTGAATTTTATATGGTTGGAAAGCTCATTGAGTTTAATTTTTAATGGATGAAATAAAATCAAAATCTAAATTTTCTAAGAGAAGATTTTAAATTTTTACTGGACGTTTTGTAGTTGTCTAAAAACTATATAATGGATAAATTTGAAAATTCACTATAATTTGTATACAATGAATGATGTGATAAATTTTATATGGATAGAAAGCCTTTTAAGTCTGGTTTCTAAATCTTCAAACAGTTTTTAATTTGGAATTGTATAACTCAAGATATGATCAAATTAATGAACAGAGTACAAAATAAGAGATGACCACCTAGCTTGACCGGATCGATTCCCTCCCTATAGAGATCGATCACCTAGGTATAAGATCGATCAGGTCCCTTATTTGATCAATCGAGTCTACATAGATTGTGTATAACAGTTAGTTTTTTCAAGCTTCTAACAAACATTTCTTCATCTAAACCATCCTCGATGGTTATTTTTTCAATTCCTCTATAAATTAGGCACTTTAACACACCAAGAAGGTTGATGAATCAAGAAAGCAAGAGTCAATAAGCTATATTTTTATTTTTTTAAAGAATCAAGAGTTTTTAGAGCTTTAAAGTCTACATTTTTGTATTTGTTGTGTCAAAATTATTGTTGTTGTTTATTCATCAAAATTTTTTGTACTTCATTAGACAAACACTTAGCCTTTAAAAGGTGTTCTAAGTTTGTATTTTTATTAAGTGATTTTGTAATCAAAGATGAGGCATTCTCTTAAATTTGTAGGATTAAGAGGTTGCTCCTTAGTCTAAAAAGTAATAAGTGTAAGGTTTCTATTTTAAGTCTTAGAAAAAAAAAGATAGTTTGTAATTTCAATTCAAGATTAGTAGATTGAAGTCTTGGTGTGGACATCCAAGAAGAGAGGACGTATGTGCATTATCGAGAAGGATCGAACTTCTATAAATTATTGTGTTTGATTTTTCTATCTCTATCTCCTTACATCTATTGTTATTTATATTTGATTCTAGATTCATTAATTATTATCGCTTGCATTATATTTTCATAAAAAATGCTTATTATTTTAATTCTTCATTTAATTATTTTGAAATCATCATTTAAGAAAAACTTGGAGAAATCTAAATCACCTTCCTTTTGGATCATCATCTAACCTAAAAAGCTAACATATACATTTATATTTAATTTATTCTAAAAAAAATTGGTCCATATGTTTTCATATATATTTAGTTAACTTGCATATTTACTATGCAAAAATACAAGAACTAATAAAAAGCAATATGACCAAATTAATAATTATGATTTTCAATCAAATATATTATTATTATTATTATTTGATGTTTTATTTTTGGTTTAGGTTTATAAGAGTTAATAATTTAAGAATATTTTGCTAATATAAATGTCTTTCACAATTTAATCAAATGATGTATTTTTTTATATATTTATGTTAACATATAAACAATTATTAATCTTGACTTTTTTTCTAATAAGCCAAAGTAAAATTTTATTAAAAATAGCAAAATGGTTATAAATATCCAACCATAATTGAGAGTACAATAAAGCGCAGAAAGAATATAAACCTTAAAGAAATTGTATCAACATCACGCGAGAAATCCAAAAGCATAAATAATAATATTCCTAACACTAAAAAAACATATAAACTAACAATAAAAATGTTGATTATTTAAAATTGAACTTTGCTTTTTTGATCGAATAAGAAAAAGGAGTAGCAAAATTTTCATTGTTTAGTAAATGAATTGAAAAAATAATTTTTTATAAAAAATTTTTAATAATTCTTTGAAATTTTACAAAAAAGTTTAACTTTGAAAGAGTATTCAATATATAAAAACTCTTATTTAATTATACCTTAATATATATGAATGCATGATTATATATAATAAATCAATAAAAGTTTGCATATCCTTTTATTAAAGTAATATAAAAAAAATTAAGGTTAATAAATTTTTTTTAAATTATGAAAAATAATAAAAAAAATTCGTGCGTGGCACGGATTAAAAAACTAGTTTTAAATAAAAAAGATTACTTTCTCCTTAAAATGAAGAGTTTTTTTTCTTTAATTTTTATTTATCCTTAGCGCCCAACTCCTATCTACTTAAAACTCATGATCACCTTAAAACATTGCGCCTATGTCCTTTTCAATCCGTAACCTGCAGAAGTTTAATCATAATCAGCATGATAAAAATTTTAAAAAGTGAATGCCAGTAAGTTCACTGAAATGGCGGTGCATTGATACCGGGTAAGTAACATGGGTAGTTGGTTATATGTAGGCCTCAACAACAGTCAGCGGGCAACATTAGATCACATTCATTACGGTTCCAAGGAAAAAATTGTTGGGGAACACCACAGCTCTGATACCATTTGTTGGGCTAAAAGCCTCCAATCTAATCACACCAGCGAAAGCGAAATCAAACAGTAAATCAAACACACAAGAGACAACAATTTAACGTGGTTCGGTCCAACTGACCTACATCCACGGATGAGAAACAAGATCCACTAGTTGTAGAGAATTACAAACATACATCAAATCATCAACCTCACTCAACAATCAATACTCATAAGACATTCTCAATCTCCTCTAGTCATATGAAGTATTCTCTACCCAAACAAACACAAACCCAAACCCTTGTGCACTCTTTCAATATAACCAAACACATGCCCATATGCTCCCATACATCATACCTATGTGGACCCTCTCAGTCTCCTCTAGTCCACTCACAAACAAACATACACACCCATAAGACGTAGAGCCTCAATACTCCTATGAGGTGTCTATCCCACAAAACCCTACAACTCTCTTACATCTTTTTCTCATACCTAACCCTGTAGAGACTTCACCTATTTATAACCATACAAATTTGCCCATTAAGAATCCTTCTCCTCTTAGAATTCTTCTCCTGTAAGTCAAACTTGCCTATTAAGAATCCATTTCTTTTTAGAATTCTTCTCTTACAAGTCAAACTTACCTATTAAGAATCCTTTTTCTCTTGGAATTCTTCTTTTGCAAGTCTTCTTGTCCATCAAGCAATATCTGATAAATCTCAAACAAATCTCAAACAAATCTCTTATGGGATTTGAGTCAATATTCCCAAAAATCTCCACATTGACTCAAATTCCATCAATCATCTGTCTTCATGCTAGACATGCTTGGCTCCACCTGCAATGAAAGTCTCATAATCATCTTCTCTTCTCTTGTGTCTTCACGCTTCATACAAACCAATCTTCAATCTTCAAAACTCAAACTCGAACTCTTCCTTTTCTCATATCTCAAACTGTCAACTATTCTCATGTCTCGAACTATCGGCTCTTTTCACATCTTGAATCTTCAACTCTTCTCACGTTTCAAACCTTCAGCTCTGATACCACTTGTTGGGGAACACCACAGCTCTGATACCATTTGTTGGGCTAAAAGCCTCCAATCTAATCACACCAGCGAAAGCGAAATCAAACAGTAAATCAAACACACAAGAGACAACAATTTAACGTGGTTCGGTCCAACTGACCTACATCCACGGATGAGAAACAAGATCCACTAGTTGTAGAGAATTACAAACATACATCAAATCATCAACCTCACTCAACAATCAATACTCATAAGACATTCTCAATCTCCTCTAGTCATATGAAGTATTCTCTACCCAAACAAACACAAACCCAAACCCTTGTGCACTCTTTCAATATAACCAAACACATGCCCATATGCTCCCATACATCATACCTATGTGGACCCTCTCAGTCTCCTCTAGTCCACTCACAAACAAACATACACACCCATAAGACGTAGAGCCTCAATACTCCTATGGGGTGTCTATCCCACAAAATCTTACAACTCTCTTACATCTTTTTTTCATACCTAACCCTGTAGAGACTTCACCTATTTATAACCATACAAACTTGCCCATTAAGAATCCTTTTCCTCTTAGAATTCTTCTCATGTAAGTCAAACTTGCCTATTAAGAATCCATTTCTTTTTAGAATTCTTCTCTTACAAGTCAAACTTACCTATTAAGAATCATCTTTCTCTTGGAATTCTTCTTTTGCAAGTCTTCTTGTCCATCAAGCAATATAAAAAGAGTTTATCCTATCCACAAATTCCCATGAGTATGCAAAATACCGTTCTTCATCAATCCAGGAATCAAAATTGGGAGCCTAGGATCATACATCATCGAACGTTGGTAGAGTTTCGACACTGTAAGATCATAGAGTGATAAAAGGCCTTGGCAAGTTCAAGCATGGGATTTTTGCCGAGGGGAAATTATAGGAGCTCGTAATTGAATGGGAACTAGAGTCTTATCTGCATTAAGCACATGACCAAAAGATGCGCCAAAACGACAGCAGTGCATACCCTAAGCTGTAAACCAGGCACTCATGTCTTTTTCGTATCTTCTTCAGTTAATTATAGTCTTTGTGCATGAACCGAGCGATATGGGTAGTTAATTCATTTTGCCTTTATTTTTGGTCTCTATCGGTGTCGTCTTGGGCTCTTGGCCGGTTCTAAGAGTATGTTTAATGGAGGCAGGGTCACCGCATTTGTGGATTGAATCGGTTCCAACCCTTAAACCCTTTGAGCCCATTGGATTTTATTTGTTTGTACTTTGTACTGCATAATTTAGCCTTCAGATTTTCTTTTTCTTTGTTTGACAGTTTCGCCTCATCTATTTTGAGGATAACAGTTTCGCCCTCATCCATTTATTCGCACACGAGAAAAAATAGGATGATTCTTGGATTGTATGTAATCTCCCCGGTTCATTCTTCTCCATTCAATTTCCCTGGGATTATAATCTCCATGAATTTCTTCGGGTATCTGGACTGGATAATGTAATGGGGTTTGCTTTCACATGTTACACTTTAAGGCCTCAAAACGGGAGAGAAAGCCCATGAAGCCGGGCATACCCATTTAGCCCAGCAAATATAAATGCTAAGGGCAGCCTAATTAATTTCTAGTAGCACAGCTAGTCTCAACATCAATAGGATGCATGCAGTTTGTGTGTGCGCGTCTATATGTAAGTGTATATATATATATATATATATATATATATATATATAGTCCCAAAGTGGAAGGGAATATAATGATTTGCTATTTTTTTTTTCTCAGAAATTTACTGAGATCATTGGAAAGAATTAACGATCATAGAATTATTGACCATTAAGGATACATGCAAGTATCAAACCTGCTCGAGAAAGAACAACATGTAGGATGACCTGTATCAAACTTGTTTACATAAATAACAATAGAATACAAAAATATCTTATTGATGTCATCGATCGGATATATAAAATAACTCTTTGATCCTTTGTTCTTCCAAATTCAATCGCAGTTCCATATATAATTGAGTGTCGAAGCAAGAAGAATTCTACACAATGTTGTTGTTTGTGATGAGCCAATAGTCTTCCCTAACATGTATGTAAAAATAAGAAACTGATCATAATATTGTATACCATCTGCAGACAAAGTTAGATCTAGAATATGTGAGAACCTCCATGCATATAGTTGCTCCTAGGGAAAATAGACGATGAGGTCTCGTTAATCGCAAAATATTTCAAGAGAAGGTTACGCAACAAGCAAAAGGCACAAGTTGCTTTTGGATATTATATCCTTATTCCAGTTTCATAGTTATTAACTCTGGATATATGAAAGATTCATGTTCAGTCTTCAGTTTCACCCTATAATATTCTTACCAGTATGATGTATATATCTTGATATGATGCCCTGTCATATTCTGAAAGCCCTTCACTTTCAAGATATTAAATGGAAAAATATATAGGCTTCGAATGCCTTTCCAAGCAATTAAATGTTTTCTCCTTCAATTTTATCACGTTTCACATGCATACACATATATTACACAAAATACTTAAATCAAGGAACATATTTGGTTGTCATTAATAATGCTATAATTAAGAATCAACAATGAACCGATCGACAGTGTATTTCAGAGGGGCTCTTTAGATTCCTGAGGCCAATATTCAGCGAGCAAGTGAATGGTATATATTCTGCTATGGGGCTGAAACATTTAATTAACCTTCCTTAGCTTCTGTTTTTCATCTTACTCATTACTTCCTTGAATTGTTCTTTTGACAAATATTTCACATGGACATTACAATCAGATGAGACCGTCAACAGCATAGAAACAAAGGAAACAAAAAGAAACTAGGCAAGCTCACATCCACTAAGGGCAATGTGAATTATTTTTTTATAGTGTTCTCCATGCTCGATGGTCCTACAATATTTCAACAGGATCAAGATCAAGATGTGGTATGATCTATCAGCAATATTCTGGTTGAATAATTATTCTTGAGTAATAAAATAATGCTAATGGGAATGGCTACACCCAATCTAATTTTTGCTTATAAATTCAAAGTTTATGACATTCTTTTGATGGGCTTAGTTTTGGTCCCCATTCACCACGAACTTTTTAGTTTTTTCATGCTTGGTTACAGGGTTTTAAATTCTTATATGGGTGAAAAAAATAAAAAAACAAAAGAGTGTGGTGACAAAATAGAGAAAAAAAGGGAGAAAAGGAGATTTTATGTAGTTCCAATTAAATAGTTTGATCGAGGTCAATTCATTATTCGATTGAACTAAAATTTATCAATGTGTTCACGACTCATTGTTCTTCAGTCTGAACAGTGAAAATCAAGTTTCGAGTTTTTTACCTACTAATTTCATAGATATTTGTTAATCCCTAAATTTACTGAAACTTCTCTAATTTTCTCTTGTAAGATTATTTCTTTACTAAGATTGTTTAATCTTGAAATATTGTGGTTGTATACCTCTAGTTCTAGTTAGAGAGAATTTTATATTCCCATTATTTTGATAATGAAGATTATTTGTTGCTACCCATAGTTTTTACTTTTCGTTTTAAAGGAGTTTTTCCATGTAAATTGCTTGTGTCCTCGTGCTTATAATTTGATGATTTATTTGTTAGCTCTATTTATTTGATTTCTGCTAGATTCACACAAAAGATGGATAATTTGATTTTTTCGTTACGTGACATATTCTATTTGAATATTATTTGAGGTTATTTTATCCCATCAAAGTGGTATCATAGCTCATACTATTTGATTTGTACCTTATGTTGAATCATGAAAGTTAATACATGTAGAATGATTAATTTGAATGGTTCAAATTACCATGTGTGAAAAGGGAAGATGGATGACTTGCTTTATGTGAAGAATTATTATTTGCTCATGTTTGTCACTGAAAAGCCTAAAAGTAAAACAAATGTGGAATATAATTTATTTCATCGATAAGTATGTGGTTATATTAGACAGTGGGTAGATGATAATATTTTGAATCATGTTAGTAGAGAAACACATGCAAGCACTATTTAGAGCAAGCTTGAAAAGTTATATGCTCAAAAAATTGAAAATAATAAATTATTTTTAATTAAGCAATTGATGAGTATGAAATATCAAGATGGCACTCCTATGACAAATCACTTAAATACACATTAAGATATTATTAATTAGTTGGTTGGCATGAATCTCAACTTTAAAGATGAGACACAACGCTTATGACTTCTTCATACATTACCAGACTCATAGAAGACATTTAGAATAATGTTATCTAACTCAACCTCAAATGGTATTATTACTATAGATTTGGTTAAGAATGGTACTTTGAATGAAGAGATGGAAAGAAAATTACAGGGTTTCTCTTCACAGTTTGAGGTCTTATTCACAGAAAATAAAAAAATGAGTAAAAGTAAAGGTTTGAAGAATAGAGATAGAAACAAGAGTAAGTCTAACAAATTTACCAATGTTGGGTGTTATTATTGTGGTCTGAAAGGGCATATAAGAAAATATTTTCAAAAATTGAAAAGAGAGAACAAGAGTGACAAGGATAAGGAAAAGAATAATGGTGATGGTAATAATGTTGACAAAATTGCTACTATCACATATGACTTTTTTATTTTATATGATGATGATGTTGTTAATCTTGCACATCATAAGACTAGTTAGGTGATTAATACTAGTGCCACAATCCATGTTACATTTTAAAAATACTACTTTGCATCTTACACACCTGATAATTTTAGAAATGTTAGAATAAATAATGATGGTTCAATTAAAGCCATTAATATGAAAAATGTGTTATTAGAGATCAATAATGGCATTACGTTGGTCTTGAAAAATATTAAACATATTCTCGATATTCGTATAAATTTGATTATTATAAAAAAGCTTGATGGTGAAGGGTTTTCAGCACTTTTTTTGATGGTCAGTGAAAGTTCATTAAAAATTTTATAATTGTAGCTAAGGATACGAAACACTCTTCATTGTATTTGATGCAAACAAAGATATTTGATTTCATTATCAATGTAGTAAATAATGATGATATAACTAAGTTTTGGCACAAGTGACTTAATCACATGAACGAGAAGGGTTTGAAGGTTTTGACTAAAAAAAATCTTCTTTCTAGAGTGAAAAATATATCCATGAAGAAGTGTGATCATTGCTTGGTAGAGAAACAAACCAGAGTTGTATTCAAGACAACCCTTTTATCAAGAAAGTCAGGTATACTTGATTTAATATCTTCATTGTATTTGATGCAAGCAAAGGTATTTGATTTCATTATCAATGCAGTAGATAATGATGATATAACTAAGTTTTGGCACAAGTGACTTAGTTACATGAACGAGAAAGGTTTGAAAGTTTTGGCTAAGAAAATCTTCTTTCTAAAGTGAAAAATATATCCATGAAGAAGTGTAATCATTGCTTGCTAGAGTAACAAACCAGAGTTGTATTCAAGATATCCCTTCTATCAAGAAAATCGGGTATACTTGATTTAGTATATTTTGAGGTTTATGGTCCTATAAGAACAAAAACACTCAGTGGTTTCATCTATTTTGAGACTTTTATAAATGATCATTCTAGGAAAATATAAGTTTATACCTTGAAATAAAAAAATTCAAGTGTTAGATGTGTTTAAATAATTTCATGCTTTGGTTGAAATACAAACAAGGTTGAAATTAAAATACATAAAGATTGATAATGGGAGTGAGTGCACTGAACCTTTTGATGAGTATTATAGATAGCAGGGTATTTGGCATCAAAGATCAGCTCTTAAAACTTCTCAGTTGAATGGATTAATTGAGAGGATAAACAAGACACTAATGGAAAGAGTGAGATGTTTGCTTTTACAAGCATAATTATCAAAATCTTTTTGGGGTGAGACTTTGAATATAGTTGTACATGTTTTGAACCTCTCACTATATGTTCCTCTAAATTTTGATGTTTCAAATAGAGTTTGGTTAGGTGAGAATGTGTCCTATGATCATTTGCACACCTTTGGATACAAGACTTTTGTATATATTCTCAAAGATGAGAGGTTTAAGCTTGATGTCAAGATTAGACAGTATGTGTTTCTTGATTATGGTCAAGATGAGTTTGGCTTTAAGTTTTATGATCCAGTGCAGAAAAAACTTGTGAGAAGGAGAAATGTTATTTTTGTTCAAGACTAGACCATACAAGATATTCAGAAGATTGATATATTAGTTTCATGATGCAATGATGGTTTGATTGACTTGGATCTAGTTAATTTAACACATATGCCTATAGAGGTTGAAGATGTTGAGGATAACCAACAAGATACAAGTGATGTTGATACTAGTCCTACACAAGTTGAGGTGGGTGATAATACTCATGAACAGTCATCAGTATCAGAGGTTCAATAAGAGATTTTACTAGAAGTTTCACTGAAAAGGTTTATTAGAAATCAACAGCCTTTCACACGATATTCTATTGATAAGTATGTGCTATTAACTGACGGGAGAAAACTCATATGTTATGTAGAAGCCAAGGAACATGAACACAAGAAATAATGGGTTGATGCCATGCAAGATGAGATGAAGTCTTTGCATGAAAATAATACTTTTGAACTAGTAAAGCTACTTAAGGAAAAAAGAGCTTTAAATAATATATGGCTATATAAAGTGAAGTAAGAAGAACACGTTTCACAGCCACATTTCAAAGGTAGATTTGTTGTCAAGGGATTCAGTCAAAAGAAATGTATTAACTTTGATGAAATCTTTTTTCTTATTATTAAGATGTCATCTATTCATGTGGTTCTAGGTTTAGCAGCTAATCTTGATTTGGAGATTGGGTATATAGATATCAAAACTGCTTTTCTCTATGGTGACTTGAACAAAGAGATTTATATGGAGAAACTAAAGGGCTTCATAGTAAAAAAAAAAGAGAATTTTATGTGCAAGCTGAAGAAAAGTCTTTATGGGTTGAAACAAGCACTAAGACAGTGGTATAAGAAGTTTGAGTCAGTTATGGGTGAGCAAGACTACCGAAAAACTACTTCTGACTATTGTGTATTTGTGCAAAAATTCTTTGATGATGATTTTATCATATTCTTATTACTTTATGTTGATTACATTTTGATTGTTGGTAAAAATGCTTCTAGAATTGACTAGTTGAAAAAATAACTGAGTATAATCTTCTTGGGGCCAACAAGCAAATTCTTAAAATTTAAATTTATCGAGATGGAGCAATCAAGAAATTGTACATGTCATAAAAGTACTATATTGAAAAGGTGCTTGAAAGGTTTAAGATAGATCAAGCTAAAGTGGTTAGCTCTCCTCTTGCTATATACTTTAAGCTAAGTATTAATCAATGCCCTTTTATAACTAAAGAGAATAAAAACATAAGAAAAGTTTCATATGCTTTAGTAGTAGGAAGTTTGATGTATGTAATGGTGTGTACTAGGCCAAACATAGCCCATGCAGTTGGTATTGTTAGCCACTTTTTGTCAAATCCAGAAAAAAAGTATTGGAATGCAGTTAAGTATATTATGAGATATCTACAAGGCACTTCCGACTTGAGACTCACTTTTGGAAGTAAAATACCAGTGCTAGTCGGCTACACTAATTTAGATATAGCAAGAGATGTTGATTCCCAAAAGTCTACTTCAGGTTATTTGATTTCATTATCAGGGGGACTGTATCTTAGTAATTGATACTACAGAAATGCGTTGCACTTGATGTGAGATACCACTGGTTAAGAGATGCTCTCAATAATAACTTGTTTGGACTTAAAAAGATTCATACTGATTACAATTGTTCTAATATGTTAACAAAGACATTATCAAGGGAGAAGCTTGAATTTTATTGTTCGATCACTGGAATGGTGATTCTCTCTACATAGTCGAAAAGGGGAAGATTTGTTAGGCAGTGTTTCCTTCATATAGAGGTGGCTTAAAACTAAAGCCCATTTACCAAGGACTTTTTAGTCCTTTCATGCTTGGTTATAGGATTTTAAACTCGTGTAACGGCAAAATTGAGAAAAAAAAGAAAAAAGAAAATTTTGTGTAGTTCCGATCAAGTAGTTTGATCGAGGTCAATTCGTTGTTCGATTGAGCTGAAATTTTATCAGTGTGTTCATGACTCATTATTCTTCAGTCTGAATGGGGGAGATTGGGTTTCAAGTTTTCTATCTACTAATTTCATAGGTATTTATTAATTTTTAAATTTGCTAAAACTTCTCCAATTTTCTCTTGCAAGATTGTTTCTTTACCAAGAATGTTTAATTTTGAGTTATTGTAGTTGTATGTCTCTAGTTCTAGCTTGAGAGAATTTTGTATTCTCATTATTTTGATAGTAGAGATTATTTATTGCTACCTATAATTTTTACTCCTCATTTTGGGAAGGTTTTCCACGTAAATTGCTTGTGTCTTTGTGTTTGTGGTTTGGTGATTTATTTGTTAGCTCTATTTATTTGATTTCTGCTAAATTCACACAAGAGACGGATAATTTGATTTTTCGCTGCGTAACATATTCGGTTTGAATATTGTTTGAGGTTATTTTATCCCATCATTTTTTAACTTGTAACAACAGAAAAGAACTTCAACTTCCC
Organism: Durio zibethinus; assembly: GCF_002303985.1. Next base: position 22,857,657 of record NW_019168381.1, on the reverse strand, counting down.
TACAAGCATATTGCTTGAACTGATTCTATCCTTTGTGTATTATAACTCATTCCTTGTGCTGCATGCTATAAGATATTTTCTTTCTTCAAAATACAAGTTTCAACCTCTAGTAGTCTAGATTTTATGATAAAAGTTGAAAAGCTCTAGAGTAATTGTCAAGCAAATCTTATACTATATATATGACACTTAAACATGTTCTCTTTTGCCTTATAAAGACAAGCCATTCATACTAGACCCATCAGACTCAAAAGTTGAGTTCCTGTGTTTTGACAAAATTCTGATTAAATTTTATATTAGCAGAGGGTAGTGCAACCTAGACATATCTTTCTCCCATAAAAATTACACATTTGAAAAATGCTAACATGCACATGGATGGAGAGAACTCATTCCACTTGTTTAAATTTTATTGGTTTTTATTTGTAGTCTCCTCTCCTCTCTTATAGATATATTCTATGTTGATCTTTTCAGTTATATCCCACTGACCCCAAAATAGAGGAGGCTACTTTACATATTCTGAAGTGTATAAGTTTTAGTGACCTTTAAGGAGCTATTAAAAAAATTTTGAAAGAACAATTGGAGATAACGTGATTGGATATCTGCGGGCCTTCTGAAACATAAAATATTCCAAATGCTAAATGATTGTTACAAGGATAAATTATCCTACCACACAGAAAGGTTCTTTTTATTTAAAAAATAAGAACAAGAAAAAGGCTAAGGATAGAGACTGTCTTTATCAAGACTGCACAACCATGTCTAAACCTGTTTCATTGTCAAAAGAAGATTGAAGAAAGGCTACATCTTTCTATGTACATTTTGCCTCCCAATATAAAAAAAAATGATGAAGTATGTCCTATTGCTTGATGTGCTATTCTATTCCCCTTTGAACTGATGTTAATTATGTTGCGAAATGAAGCTAAAAACCTGGAGCAAGAACAAACTAGAAGAATCACTAGAACTCCAGAGTATAGAAAGAATAATGCTTCAAGAATCCATATGTTGAAAAGGAGTCTAACTGTTCTAAAACAATTAAATAAACTTAACATGTTTATATCTAGACTTTGTCATTGACTTAATCAGATGGCTAGATGAAACATGTTTAAAGCCAATATATATAATTTCATTCAAGTGAATTAGCTTCTTCCTTTTCCTCTATTCAGGCAGTATTCATTGCATGCTGAGACTTCCAATTTGCAAATTGATTAAAGAAACACGGGTGTTATCCTCATCAAACTGAATTAAAACATAATTTGCAATAGATTGCCAAGACAGCTCATGCTTCAGAGGCAAGGAAAGAATTAATATTCACCATGAATGTGTCCAGGTATTCTAAATTAATTGGGCCATGATAAGCAGCTCACCATTGTTTTCTACACATCTAAAACAAGATTCAGATTGCTAACTTTGACATGAGCATTATGTTGTAGCCTTGTAGGGATAAGTAATATGCCCATTTTTTGCCCTCCATTTCCTCGATCATGTGCATCTTATTTGAATGAAAATGAAAAAGGGAAGACTCAACACAATCTCTCAACCTTTCAGGAAGAACACAATTGATCATATATATATTTAGAGTTTGATAGAGTTTACATCTTTAATGATCAACATTTCAAGAGCAAAGTACATGAAGTTTGAGATTCTTTGATGATAAGAATCCAGTACAACAAGATTAATCTACAAACAGCAATAATCAGCTAAATTCATATATATATTTGAGGGTTTTTTACTCTATTTTGGTGTTCTTTAGCTGTGGACCTTATGAAGAATTAGGTGGAGTATACTCACAGACTTCCTCAGTTTCTACTTCCCTTCTGTGAAAGTTTCTATGGCAACCACAAGCCGCGCATGTTAGAGCCCCAGTCGTCCCCTCCGCGCTGCTTGCCATGAACTCCCGGCAGCCATCCACAGCATATCCTCCAATATTCGCCGCGTGATTCTTCTGGCACTCCCCATATCTCACGTTTCTAATCACTGAAGACGAAGTACTGGAACTTCTTCCAATTTTCAGCACCACTTGACGTTTCTTCATCCCTTGGAAACCCTAGTTCCTCTCTACAATTTGATGGAAATGTACTGTACTGTAGTAGCTGTAGTGGTACTAGTTTCTTGGCAATGGCTTTCTCATCCAACCCCAGAAGCGAGCAAGAAGAAAAAGCCAGCTCTCTCCTTGTTAATTAAGCTACGAAAGGAAAACAGAAAAATTAAGAATAGAAAAGAAAGGAAAGCTACATAGCTTTATGCGGTTTGATGGCTAACCCTAACCCTAGCATATGTATATTTATAAGGCCTCGGTGGCACATCTCTAGTCCATGGAAAGGGCCATCATCACCCTCTTTGCAACGTGTAGCATTCAGATCAAGAATGGGATTGAGAGCGAGATAGGTGAGTGGAGGAAATCCTTGTCCTTACACAAAAAAGTTGGACGTGCCCTATAATTATCTTTGGAAATGATGTTTCAACTGCCTTTGAAGATAATAGGAGGGACCTGTACATGGAAGTGTGGCACATGGAATATATATTGCCAATTTTGTGCAAATAGAAAAAGCTCTAATTAATTTGATGAAATGTAATGGCTTTATGACCAAAAACAGTGATGAACGATTAGTAAAAAATGGAGCAATTAACTAAAATGGTAGCTTGTTTTAATTAATGAGAGTGGGTCAGAGGTGATGCTGAAAAGGCAGGTTGCTATGGCCCTTGGAACTGTGCCAACTACTCCTGTCTAGTTACCAAGATTCTAATAATCAGGACCACTGAGTGCCCAGCCCACCATGTATGAATGAACCACTCTCGATCGATCCCCTCTCCCTTTGCATCATATCAATGAGGACAATCATATCTTTACAAAATTTCACCATCAATAAGATGCCCTTCAAATCCTTTAGTTCGAAGAAATAAAGTTTGGGAATGGATATCTCTCAGAGAACTCTATAGTCTTCAGGAATTATAAGATGATGAACTAGAAAGAAAATTATGAATGCATGAAACTTGTGGGAGGGAGAGATCGAGTCGAGGCTTTAGCCCACAGTCCAAAAGCTAGTATAGAATCAAAATGTGTAATTTCCAATCATACTGTCGTGTATTAGCTAGTGGACTTTGTCGGTTGAATTGTGCATGACAAAACAAGGGAAAGTGACTAAATAATGGAAATTTTTTGCTGCTCTTTATCAATAATCAATGCATGCAAAAAGCAGCCATGAAAACCCGGAGTTTGGCTCTAAAATAGTGTCCCCCTAGGGGTGACCTACCATAGAGTGGGGGAACCCCTAAACCCCAGGGGGTCTTATCTCTTCAAACTCTATATATTAATTAGGAAAATAAAAAGAGGAAAAATTCTCCACCAAAAAAATTAAAGCAAAAGGAAGAGACAAGTACGCAATGGGGTGGTCAATCAAAGTGATGTACATGATTTGTGACCTTCGTGGAGAAGAGAGGAGAAACACAGGCACGTATGGATGTTAATCCAAAACACGTGCGAGTAAATTAATTATTATCAATATAATATAAATTATTGTGATCATTATCATAATCATAATTAAATTTCGCTGTCATATATTATTGTGATCATTATCATATTAAATTTAGCTGTCAAAATGTCAAATGAAAATCTTTAACCCCAAACGAAAAAAAAAAAAAAACTTATGGAAAAATCAATTTAAACATGAAAAATTATCTGTTTGTTGTCCGAAATTTTTAAATTTCATTAATCGGTTAATAAAGTAGGCACATATATATCTGTAGAGCGTATTTAAAAAATAAAACATGTGATAAAGTTTCAACTTAATACATCAACATTATATAAAAAATAAAACCTTAGTTTAAATAGAACAAACATATAGTATGCAGGCTTTATGCTGTTGAGGACATTTATTAAAAAAAAAAAACATTATTATTAGGTGTTGCAAAACAGTTACACTGTTTTAGAATGTTGGGAAGAAGAGTCAAAGTTATATAAACATCATCACTCACACACTCTCTCTCTCTCATTATATATATATTGAGAAGAACTATTGAACATATTAGTATACTCTAAGAGGAATAAGTGTCTGTCAGTACAATTTTTGGCTTTTCAATGGGCTAATATTAAAAATGGAATGAAAATGTTGTGAATGCTTAGTTATTTTTGTCAAAACATCTTAAAATAACTAAATATTGTAATTTCTACTCTCCTCCATGGTGCTGCATCCATGTTTTTGGATTTTAGTACCAACATATCATGGTTATGTTCTTTATTATGGAAAAAAAAAAAACCAACGGTTTGATGTTATTCAATGCTCACAATAACTGAATTTTTGTGAACTGTATAAATTCATCGAAAAAAAAAAAGAACTAAATAAATTCAGACGTTTAATATTTTCAAAAAGTCAATTAACAAATGATCACTTAAAAATTAATTATACAAGAAATATTGTTTTCATGAATAGTATTTTTTATACAAAGGAAATCACAGCTTAAAAATAAAAATAAAAATACTAAGAGTAGTGAGATTTAAACTTTGAACATATTTGATGTTATTTTATAAGAGTAATTGTATGAATCAACTGAATTAAATAATAAATATTTTTAAAAATGATACTTAATAAATATTTATAAAGACTAATTTGACAATTAAACACACACATATATATATATTTATCTATCTTATTTTTCACGTAATAGAATATGAAAATTAAGAGATGGGATAAGTATGTTCCGGATGGATTAAAGTGGCTGATGATGGGGAATGAATGATTGTAAATTTGGGAGGGTTTATGATGAGACAGTTTGCCACTCACCAACCGAGCCAAACTTGTGAAGCTTATAATAAAACTGAGGATCTTATATATATATATACTTTATTTTTAGACAATGTTGAGTGTTGACTCAGAAAAGAAAAAGTTTAGCTTGAAACTTTGAATAGATTGATGCAATTTAGCCTATCAAATGAGTTGATGCAACTTTATCAAAAATGAAAATTTTAGCATAGAGACCTAAACCCACTAACTTTCCACTCACGAATTAACTGATCAAGAAACCCACTAAGCTATTTGATATAGAAAGCAATATTTTCCCAGAAAATAATAAACACTCACGAATTAACTGAAGAAACATAATGATTAGGAGTAAAAGACACTAGATATATAAAATTTCAATTCTTGTACAAAGTCAGGAAGAATGTATTACTATTAATTAGTAGTAAAAGACAAATGAAGGTTTAATATCAAAGTTCAAAAAATTACCCATTCTTGATTCTTCTTCCTCTAAAATTTTGCTGGGAAAGTGTTCGAAGTGCGAAAGGACAGTGACAGATAGAGAAGAAAACTGATCGATAGAGCAAAGTAACGGATAGAGAAGAATCAGAAGATTGATTCACCAATCTTGAAGGCTGAAGCAACTTTCCATTGGTTTCTAATTACTAGAGATTAGGGTTTTTAATTTCCTAATCTACTCTTGAATTCACAAATTCCATATTTACTTGGGAAAGAGAGCATTACACCTCGAACCTTGGTCACCTCCCAGTGAAGAAGACCTCGTGGAGCTAAACTCAGATGGAAGAGATTAGGGTTTTTAGTCTTGGGATTTTGGGTTAATCTTGATTTTCCTTTGTTTTTTCTCAAAAAAAAAAAAAAAAAAAACGCCATGGTGTCATTTTTAGATAGAGCACACATCAGCAAAGTTTTTTTTTTTTTTTTTTTATAGACTTGCATTAGCAAAGTTAATAACCATATCAACAAAATTGAATTGATATTAACATATGATTAAAGTAAAAATATTTAATTTACACCAATTATATTGTAAGAATTAACTCTCAAATTTTATGTGAGTAAATAGATTAATTGCATGATTTGATTCTTTTAATTGAGCATATCTAAAGTAACTTTTTTTTTTCCAATATCTAAAGTAATTAATTAATTCCAAGACTTTAATATCAAGACTTTCTCTCTTATGGACAATTTTATTGACAATGACAAAATCGGACGAAATTAGTTTCCAATGGCATATTATTAAATATGAAGAATCATTAATTTACTGCTAAATCAGAATTTGTTTTTCTTTTTTCTCTCACTAAAGAGTAAAGCCTTCATCATTCATACTTACATCATCCTCACGTTCAATCCCTTATATTTCAAATCTTTAATTTTATCTCATAATTCTTCAACTTGTAATGGTCTTATAATTTTATAATTTTTTGCTCAAAAAGAAAAGTCCTATAATTTAATCCCCAGCTCTCTGAAATTGATTTATTATCTCCTGCTTCTTAATTTTTTTTCATCATATACAATTATATGGTATATGATTTTGGTTTCCTTGATTTGAAAGGTATATTCCTCGTTACGTTTGATACTTATTATTATTATTATTATATTTCACTTGGTTTAATTCTAATATAGAGCCGATTTAAAAAAAAAAAAAATTCTTACATATAGAGCCTAGAGGCCATTGCATATTTGAAAAAAAAAAATCGATCTTACTTGGATCATGAACTTAAAAGTTAGAACTTTCATTCTTTGAAGGTTGAATATGCCTTTAAAATTTTCAATATGTTCAGTCTTCAAGACACAATGGTATGACCTGGTGGGGTTTTTATATATTTATTTTCATATTTTTTGTACCATATATATTCATTTATTTTAATTACATTTTACTCTTGCAGACTTAGGGTTTGGGCTTTTGGCCATCCAAAGCACACATAGGACTTGGTAAATATAGTTTGACCTGGTTTGTGATAAATGATATATTACAGGAAATCTTTATACCATTCTAAATTGCTAATTAAGCCCGTCAAATTTATGAAACTACATTTCCTGTAATTAAATTCGGACAACTTCATTTCAAAGTTTATTGTTGACGATCAAAATAATCTATAAATTGAGCCGAGGGATTAAGCCTAAAAAATAAGTAATTAAGTTCAACCCAAGCCCAATAATTATTCAGCATTGGATTAACAGTCAAAATAATTAGTCATTTACTAGTTAATTAAAACCCAAATATGTTTAGAATTAATTGGGTTATAACTAGAAAAAGTAGAGTTTTTGTTTTCTTTTTTTTTTTTTTTCAAATTTTACTTGTATAAATATGTGTTTCAAAAATACAAAACGATTTTGAGAAACTACAAACACAATGCAATTACGTTTATCTTATAGTTTTATTACAATTTATCGTATCTTTCAACACATTTAGCTTATCTTTTGGTATACTATCTTTACACTTCATGCACTTAAATTTGTTTTAACATGGTAAAATATTCAAGCTTTTTTTCTATGTCGTCTATTCTCTTTCTTGCTTGAGGTATTAAAGGTGAAAACCATTTGGTCGCTTAAATAGTGAGATTGCTATAAGATTTTCCTAAAAAATCAAGTAGCAATTATTGATTAGAATTCATGTACTCAAAAGAAAAGTATCATTTGTCAAGCTGGAACGAGAGAAAATGAGAAGCCTAAAGATTTAGAAGCTTCAATTATTAATTATAAGCTCATATTGACCACTAGAAGAAGCCATTTGTCTTTAAAAAAAAGAATATACAATAATGTTTTACATTTACAATATTCTAAAAAGAAAAAAAAAAAGCAGAGAAAAGAAAGAGAGGGCAGAAAAAAAGGTCCAACATGATTGCCAAAGTATACATGAAATGTGTGGAAGGCTCAGCATGAAGAGTTGGCAGTGCTTTTGTCCTCTTCACAAGGTGAACTTTGAAGAATTATCAAAGGCTTAAAGTGAAGACACCACTGCTTTCTGCTTTATTCTTTTGTTGTTGCTATTTTTTTTTATATTCTCATGTGAGAATTTCTGGGTTTCTTTCTATGAACAAAAGTTATGGTCCTCATTTTTGGAATGGACAGCAATTTTTTTGCAGAGGCAGGATTATGATTTATGCAGACAGCAGTGCAACTCTGTCCCTTTAAAAAAAATCGTGGGGGGCGGCGATGAGGAGGCCCAAAGACCCATCAATCAATCCAAATGCCAACACTTAAGTCTGTCTTTTTGTTCTATGTAAACGACATTCGGGATTTTTGTGATGTGCTAGAATTTTGGGCAGTGGCCCCAGTTTTTGATTTTGCCCAAAAATCTTTTCCCTGTGGAGAGGATCATACACCCACCCTACCAATCATATATCATTTTCCCCCTTCAGTTTTGCCCTTTGTGGGCCCAAATAGAGGCTGCCTAAAGCGTTCATCTCAATAATCTCTCTAAATCTCTTACTTGTACTCTCTAAATCTCTTACTTGTAGGCTCCTTTTATATATATATATATATATATATATATTATATCTTACTTTAAATATAAAATATATTTTTATTTTTTATTAGATTTATATATAATTTTTTATTAATATTTTAAACTATATCTTTTTTTTTTTTATCAATTTGTTGAATAAAATTTGAAATATCTACTAAGTTTGAATGTTGCCATACTAATAAAGTGAGTTAGAAGAATGGAATCATGTTGTCCAGTCTACACGATGGTCGATACATTTTAGTACTATAATTAAGGAATTAATGGTTAATGTTAAGTAAACCGAAAACAACTGGTCTGAAAATGATCCCGAAAATAAAAACAATGACATAAAGAGTATATAATGTTAATCTCAAAGACAATCTTTTGTGTTTGATCTATTTTGACTAATTCATACTGCTATATAACTCATTTTTTAAGGTTGTTCAGCATTTTCCTCTGATCAATGCGTCTTTCCTAGCTAGATTTAGGATTCATGTGATAGTATGACGGGTGAGATTGTATCGTAATTTTGTTTTATAACTGAATCTTCACATTCTAATATGAATCTTAAAAAAAAAATGAACTTATAATCGAACACATTAACTTTCTTAATATTATTTTTTGTATCAAGTGTGCTTACATTTTTGCTAAAGTTTCCTTTTGAAAATTAAATTATTATAATGTATCTATATAAAATTATCATAGTCAATTTATCCAAAACAAGAGAAAATGTAAATTCCCATTTTTAAATCTTTGTAGTATATTTAGTGGCATTTATAATAATAATAATAATCCAAAATTTCTTTTGCTAGATAAAAGTAATTGAAAATTTAAATATAATTTATTAATTTCCAATCCATGCTTTTCTTAAGATATCTTCTTTGTCGTGATTGCTATGTTTGGATACCTTTTAAGTACATATACATATAGAAAACTGCCATGCCAAATAATGTTTTTCCCATTAAATCGTGGGGGTTACTTATCAATGACAAATACACCTGACAATAGAAGTTCCATCTAAATCCAATTGTGGAAATAAGACTATATACATATATATATTTAACATGTAGAGGCCCACTTATTGGGTCTTGGGTTGTATAAAGTGAAGTGACTGTCTCCTATAAATGTCATCTTTCATATCAAGATTCAATTTAGTTGAGATCTAAAAATTGAAATCTCAAGTTTTCACGGTTGGGATTAAAAAAATGTTTTTAAGGATAGAAACGAAAATTGCAAGTGTTTGAATATTAAATTTTTAAAAGTGATTAAAAATTAATTTAAATGAATAAAAATAACCACTATAGAACATCATGGTAACCAACCAATCCACCTATGAGCTGGGACACATGATTGTGTTGCTGAAGACTGGGGATAGAGATGGGATTCTCAGACCCATGTGGGTTCATTGTGTTGAAATTAATATGGTTGGAATTAGTTGCTTTTGGTGGCTGCACCATGCCAAAACCCAACCTCATTTTCCATCAACACAGGCCCAGGCCCCTTTGGCCTTTTCTATTAGTTGTTCTTTTTTAGTTTTAGCATCTCTCTCCTTTTCAAGTCATTCTCATAATTATATTTTCTCTTCTTCCTCCCAGTCTTTTTTTCTTTTTTTTTTTTGGCCTTACAGCCTTTGCTTTTCTAATTAATTTCCGAAAAAAAATATTAGTCTTTATGAATAAATTACCTATTGGCTGGTCTTAACCTATGTACGTTGGTTGAATACGCTGAGCAAAGTCGCAATTTTAATTAATTTTATTAATTTTTATTTAAAATTGTTAATAATTAAATTTTAATTATTAAAATATTTTATTAACGATCGACTGATTACTTATAAACTTTTTTTATTAAAATATATTTCAGGAGTGAGTTTAAGTACTAATATATTCCAGCATTCCATTAGAAGATACAAAAAATATATATATGTTTATTTTTTTTATTTTGCATTAAAATGTTTTTGGATTTCATCTAATACATTTTCCCTTGAAATCTCTTTAAGCATGTTTATTAATATCGATTATAATAAATTTATAAAAAATTATTATTTTACAATCTTTTGACATATTTAAACTTAAACAATATATATATATATATATATATATATATATATATATATATAACCCCTTTTATCTTTTGAATCAGTCATCCGTTAGTTTATTTGCTTTTATATTTGAACTTTGATGATGAGGGGAGGTATGTTCCATGGACCTACACGGAATGAAAGCAGCAGCGGCACATGGATGCATGTGCAAAAACCTCTCGTGGGCGACCCCAACCCCAACCCCAACAAACAAACCCAGGAAACAACAATTCCATTGACAGCTGCCTGAAGAAGAGCCTTGACCAAACTTGACGTTGAGATTTTTCAGATTTTTCTTGAACATTTTTTGTTTCTCTATCTGACAATATGAAAGTCTTGGGCCATGCTCTTCTTTCCCTTGTTTGCAGCTCTCCCAGACCTTCTTAGTTCTTACACTCCATTGTTGAGCCCAACGTAAGATCTTCGGATAGCCTGGATTTGCAAAATCGCTGAAGTTAGGCCCGTTTGGAAACAGGGCTCAGCCCCTTTGCGTTGCGTGGGTCTTCCGCAGGATTTATAATGATTAATTGAATTTCAATTTTGCTATGGCTCAAAAAAGTTTTTAAATGCTCTTTGGTGTCAATTCTAGTTAGTAATTTAATGCCATTAGAATTATGAAAACACATATAGATAAATATCCAACTTTATAACCATTCAAAATTTAATTATTAATGCGTAGAAATTGGAAAAGGACAATGTTGAAATGTAATAAAATATAGGGTAAATTACATGTTTAATTATCTAATTTTAGATGAACTTTTATTTTAATCAACTAATTATAAAAAGTTACATTGGATCATTAACGTTTATAAAATGCGAATATTGTTTTAGTAGAACTAAAAGAATATTCTAATTAGAATTAAAAGATGATAGATTTGCTTTGGAAATTTAATTTTTAGTGTTAATGCAAGAGATTTAGTTCATAATATATCTTAAGAGGATATATATATATATATATATATATATGAAGTATTTACTGATTTTATTGAATTGAACTTGAATAAATGTGTAAACCCTGTTTTTGAAGGACTCATGACCTTATTAGGGTAAGAGGACTTTGATAAAACCACTCATGATATATTATTGATGAGAAAAAATTAAGCATCATGATTATCATATAACATCTCTCAAGTTATAATAAAATGTGACAAGTTCAAGTCTCCAAATTTTTCTTTTCTCTCTAAACAATTTTGCAAGAATTTGGCATCACTAGACAAAATTCAATTATGATCACATCAAGTTTTCTTGTTGTACATGATCAGATTTGATTATGATTAGGATCACATATCAACTGTTAGAAAAATGGGGTCAAACCCCATGTAAGTAATTTTGAATCAAGTAAAGGTCATAGGCCTTGATCTTTCATTTTACATAGAGCCCTAACTATTTAATAAAAAAAAAGTGAGATTGTCTTAAGGGAGTGTCAAAAACCAAGTAGAAAAAACAGAAAGAAAAAAGAGAAGGAAGAGTTAGTTGAACCGAAGTCGATTCGTGGTCCGATTGAGTTGAAACATTGTCAAGAGGTTTATGATTCAGAGTTCTACATTCTGAACGGTGAAGATCGAGTTTGAAGTTCTCTAGGAACAAATCGAAGGTTTATTTATTGAGTCACTTATTTGGTGAGATTTCTCTAATTGTTTCTCTAGTTATTGTTTAGCTCTAGTTTTAACTAGAGAAGAACTTTGTATACCTATTATTTGATAGTGAAGATTTTTCTGGTGGTCCGTGATTTTTTTCATCTACACTGGAGGGTTTTTCACATAAATCTTGGTGTGCTTTATTTTTCTTATATTTTTTTATTATTGATTATTGTCTATTGCTTCTGTATTGTTATGATTATTGTTTCAGACGTAATATCAACAATCTTAATCTCTTTATATATATATATATATATATATAATTATCATTGCTTAGCTTGAGAAAATCAATTATATCACTGATTAAATTTACACATAATAAAATTTAATTTTTTAAAATTTAATAAAAAGCGAAGAAATAGACCATAATTAAACAACATGAGAATAATGTAACATATATAATTGGGGACCAATAAGCCAATCTTGATTAGTCAAAATGTGTTTGCCAAAATCTATTCCACATGATGTATATATATATTAAAATTTGACTTTTTAGGTGTAAAAGAGAGGACTTTAAGCACATGCTTTTGTCTAGTATATATGAATGTATGATAGAGAAATTCGATCGTCTGAGAGATAAAGTATGGTCCACAGTGAAGAAATTAAAAAGGCAATACAAAGAAAAACGAGAAAAAAAAAATCGTATATAGAAAGTGGTGACATTTCTGAGAAGGAACATGAGCTTTCAAGAAATATCTGAGGCCAGCTATTTTTTTTTTTTTCTTTGGCTAGAAGGCAGGCAGCCAATTAATCCCATCACTTTGACATGCAGATGTCTCTCAATTTAAAGGAAACTTCCGAACCCATAATTGCTACTAAGAGTTGAGACTACCAAAAGTAGAAACGTTTTTGACAAACAATTTTCATTTTTCTGACAATTTTACGAGAGGTTGAGTGAAAAAAAAAAAAAAAAAAGAGGAAATTAGGTATAGATATAATATATTCACGTGCGGATGTGACTCAGCTTCTGCATTTTCACAGTTTTTTGGGTTACAGATGGATGTATGGGTATCCAGAGATTGGAAAAAAAAAAAATAGGCAAAAAATGTCAAACCCTTCACATGTATTGCATTAAATAGGTATTTTTGCATATTTCCAAATTTCAGGCTACACTTGGATTTTCCTAGTCATTGTATACCTACGTACAACAATTACATTCTTTATTAAAAGAGAATAACGATATATATTATATATATAATGTACAGAGAGATAAATAGAGCCTGAAGATGAAGAATGCCATAAGCAAACCTGTGATCCCTATTACTTTTTATATTTTAATCACAAGTAGACTAATAATGAGGTTAAAAAATGAAAGCATGAAACCAATGAAACATGGAGAGTGCTTTTTTCCTGTTAGCTTGCAATTGATGGAACTAGGAGTGCTTTGCCCAACCCCAATTGAAGGAAAAAAATTTTCTTAATTGGTTTTTGGTTTGATATATATTTCAATTTGATTTAATAGTTATGAGTAAAGTGGATAGAATTTCAAGAGTATATCACTTATAATTATTATGAGGCAACTAATGAATTATTATTTAGTATTATATAAAATCTATAAAAAAAATTATGTAGAATCTACAAATGGATGACTAAATAATTCATTAAATAATTATTTATTATGATTGGTTAATTATAAAATAGTAATAAAGATAATTGTAAGTGAAATCTTACTTTTTTTAAAGTTATAATCATAATTAAATATTACATTCATATAATTAATTAAATAATTAATTATTATATCGTAATTACAATAATTAAATAATCAAACAAACTAGATCATAACTAAACAATTGAAAATACAATAAGATTTAAATTTTATATTTTATATTTTGGACGAAAAATTTATTATTCAAATAAAAATTATAATGGATGACGTATCTAAATTTTTAGCTATCTTATAAAAAAATGAATTTGGACAAATATGGATCATAGATTTATCTGAAAGTACATGTATCACCTTAGGATAAAATAGTGAATGTCTCCAATATTATTTTTTAAATATGAAGAGTATTTTTTTAAAAAAATTTAGATTATATAACGGAGAGATTATTTAATTTGATTTCTTAAATCTCAAATTATCCATCTCAAGATTCAAAGTTGATAACTCCGAGATAAAATTTCAAAATTTAAATCTTAATTAGAGTATTCCCTTGAAATATATATATATATATATATATATATTTATCTTGTTTCTTATTATTGATTTAAGAGTGTGCTTTTGCTGACTTCGCATTGGTATTATTATGCTCAACAACTCCAGAACGGTCTGTCACCATTGCTTTAATTCAGGTTTCAACGTCATAGTTAAGGATGATTTTGCCATTGAACAGTATTTTTAGATGGAATTTGATTTTCAGTCCTTCTCGCAGAGCCACTCATCTACTCCATTGATGCTGCCAGGACAGTACTTAAAAGACTTAATTACATTTTTTTCTTAAACTTTAAGAAATATACAAATTGAGACCTAAAATAATAAAATATATAATTTGTACCATAAACTTTCAAATAACATATTTTTAATCTAAATTCTAATATTATTAATTTAATTCACATATATGGTATTTAACTAATATAATTTTATTACATACATGTTATTTATTAAATAAAAATATTAAATATTTTGTAAAAAATTTTATATGGATGTCACGTGATAAAAAAAGATTGTTCGATTATAGATATTTTTTATGATTTAAGTAAATTAAATCACACGTATTTTTTATTTATATTTAAAAAAGATATTGATAGTATATGTGATAAACACATAATTTGATAATATGTCATGTGCAGTATATATAAATTAATATGATTAGTGATATTAAAATTTAAGTTATTATGGTATATAATTTGAAAGTTCAATGTGTAAATTACACATTATTTAAAAGTTCATTATGCAAATTATACATTTTTTTAATATCAATTTATGCATTTTTTTTTTCAAAATTTAGATACCAAAAATGCAATTAGCTCTACTAAAAACTATTGTATTGGACAGGGTGTTTATCACAAAAATAGTAAGTGAAATTTTTTAGTTAAATTTTGAAAAAATCCTAAATGAAATTGAAATAAAAAAAGAATATCCGTCTATTTGTTTTAGAATGTTCAAAAACTACATATCTTCTTTTCTCTTTTGGAAGATATAAAATTAATATTGATTTTTATGTTTTGCTAATACTATTAATTAGCATTCTTTAAGTAAAATTCGTAACTAAAAAGAATTAACTTAAAACTACAATTAATAATCAAAACCAATTTAAATAGATAGAACTTTGTCAATAGATCATGATATGTAAAAATTCAAAGAATTTGGACAAATATTTCATTTTATCTAAATATATTGGTGCTTTAACTAAAAATTGGTTCACCATTTATAAACTAACAATATTTAACTTCTGTAAACAAAATCCTTTTAGTTAATTTTTTTTACATGCATGATATCCATCTTCTCACTAAATTTTATCGATTTATTAGTTTGTTTTAATCATTTTTAGTTAGACACTTCATTTGAATTATATAAAAAAAAAATCAGCTAAGAAATTGTATCTATGGCTTGTCCTCAATCTTTTTAACTTTTTTTTTTTGTATTGAGAGCATAAAAACCATTGCGTATCAATATTATAAAATAATTTCTTTATTTTACTTTAAAACACACAAAAGTTTTTATTTCACACACCATGATACCTTATACAAAAAATTTAAATTAATTTTAAGAAGGTTTAATTTTAATTCTAAGTTTGGAAAAAGAAAAAACCAATTTGCTGCAATTAAGCAATTGATACTAAGTCTGGTAAACCTGCCGACACTACAAAGCTTTTAGACCATAATGCTACATTGTTTTCTTCTTCAACAGTGCCGCTTTTGATAGATATATGAGCATTCATTTGCACCTATAAGTTTGGGGCTTTGGTTATTTCCAATCTTAATTTGATCCATATGGTACCATATAAGATATGAGAAGCGCAAAGATAATGTCCACTTCAACTGTAAAAAAATGTTTACATCTCTATTTAGATTGCAACTTTTTTACTGCTTACCATTTTCCTATAAGTAAATAAGTATTAACCAAAAACAACAAATTCATTCGAACTTACTGGGTCCTTTAAGAATGAGGAATGAAACCCTAATTCTAAGCTTTTTTTAATATATATTCATCTAAAATTTGCACTATAATTAAGGTGCAAAGAAGAACAACAGAAAATTCAAGTTATGTAAAGAAAAGATTTCTAATTTATTTTGATATCCAGTACATATATAGCATAATAATATAGATGTACTTGTAATTTACACTTCTTGCTTCTCCCCATAGAGGGTGTTATCCTTCTGCTTATGGACTAGAAATTAAGAAAAGGTCTAAAAACCCACCTAAAACAAAGAGACCCTGATTATAATAAGTTAATGTTTTTTTGTTCAAAACAACTCAGCACCATCTTCTAAAGACAAGTTAATTAGGTCTTCATGAGCCTGAGCTGAACCATCATCCAACAGCCATTTCTCTATCAATGTGAGAGGGACTTGATCCCCCAAATTGGGCTTGCTTTCATCTTGAAAGACGCTGTTTTCAGGTGTCAAATTGGGGATCTGATCCACCGAGACAGATTCATGAGAAACATTATCTGAATTAGAAGAGTTGAAGCTAAAAAAAGAGTCAAAACCCTCAGCTGTAGTTGCACTGAGTGCACCTTCTTCGCTAGAGATGGAGCCAGCTGTGGTTGTGTTGTTGAAGGAATTCTGAGTCATTGTTTCAGCTGAATTTGTTTGATGAGCAGCCGGTTTTGGTGGATTTTTCATCCAGTTTTGGAGCAACCGGGATATGTTTTCAGCACTTGAGGCGTAAGTAGATGCTTGAGATTGAGATGGTCTCGAGTAAGGGTGAGAGAGGTTTAAGTCCTTTGAGTCTGTTAAAGAGTTTGGTTTATCAAGTGATAAAGCCTCAGAAAGAGCCTGTTTAGCCATCCGAATATCTGTTTGAAGCCTTCTCTCCCACTGTCCCTTAGAGACCGATTGTGAAGAAGAGAACCCATCTTGATTTTGGCCATCAACGCCTGTTTGGAGCTTTTTCAGTTTCTTTTTCAAATGGGTATTCCAATAGTTTTTTATGTCATTATCTGTTCTCTGAGGAAGGTAGGAAGCTATGGCAGCCCATCTGCACCCAAAAACACAACTTTTCAGTATTATCTACTTATTTTCCTCCTTACATCATAAAACAACTTTCTCATCATCTTCAGGGAGAGAGAGAGGAGAGAGAGAGAGAGAGATGATCTTACCTATTGCCTAAAAGAGCTTGGAGATGGATTATCATCTTCTCTTCTTGTTCAGTGAAGTTACCTCGTTTAATACCTGGCCGGAGGTAGTTAGTCCATCTAAGCCTACAGCTCTTGCTGCATCTAAGCAAACCTGAAAAATCAACATAAATAAAAAAAATATATATGTGAATAAAACCAGACCCCTAAAGAAAAGATAAAGAGTTATTATTAAACTTACACATCTATAAAAAAAAAAAAAAGAGTAATGGAAGGATCCAAGATGAAGTATTGTACAATAAAGAAAAGATGTCGGTATATTTATTGCACCTGATTTAATGATCACAACCAATCCAAACAAAAAAGTGAAAATCAGCCAAAAAAGAAAAAAGAAAAAAAAAAAGCACTGGACACAGATTTTAAAAACCAAGAAAAGGGGATTGAACTTAAAAGTAAAAGAAAACTTGTCAGCTGAAAATGGAGAGAACTGATACCTGTATTAGTAGGAACTGATCTCCAATTTCCTGGACCATGTTCTTGAATATAAGAGACCAGTATGATATCCTCTTCAGGAGTCCATGGTCCCTTCTTCACACCGATTTTGTCACAGCAAGGAGGTCTACCCATGTCCACTTTGTTCACTCTGATCACTAACAGACACAGTAGTACTCTAAGAGAAGTTGATGAAGAAGAAGATTTGATTTGATTCTTTTCTCAAAAAAAAAAAAGGGTCTTGAGTGTAATATTTATCTTGATATATAGCTAGAACTTCAGCTCTAGCTAGAGTTTGAAATCTATTTCTAATTGTATATCCTAAGAGAAATGGTGATGAGACAGACAAGCCTCAAAGGCAGGGGTTTGCCTTGTCTATATATAGAGAAGAGACCCCGGAAGGAGGTGTTTACGCTGACCTGAGGAATGAGGTAAAAGGGATTTGCATCCAAAAGAGTCAAAACGGATAGCAAACAGCATTTACTCATTGCTTGCCAAAAGTCAGCTTATGCTTAGACTCTTTCCCTCTCTCTCAATTAAAACCGTGTAGCATTCATTGCGGGGTTTGGTGAAGAGATGGAGGTGGCAGTGGCACCGAAAAGCAGTCCCCTACTTTTATTCACTCTCTTATTTGTTCTCTTTAATGGCTACTTTTCATGAATTACTAAGTGACTAGATCTTCTAGGATAAGTTCATTTTTGTGCCTTTGCATACAAGAGAAAGTTGGCTTTTCATGGAAAACAATCATCCCCTCTCCTAAAACTTTGCGATGTGTGTATCAATAGGAAGGGATGCCCTAAGTAGCCTTCTTATTAATTTGCATATGCATCAATATTTAATAGTAATGGTGAAATCAATTTTTGCATGTTACCCATTATTGTTTATTGATCCTTTTGCATACATATATTGATCCAGCCTTGATTTTATTGCTTGAACTCAAAATGAAAATAATTCTTCAAGGTTTAGAGGCTCTTACTCATCATCCAAAGTAACTATACTAAAAAGGAAAATAGATGCATGCAGCTGAAATTATTAGGCCAGCATTACTTAAATTAATAAAAACACCCCATTTGCAATTGATTGATTCTAATTAATAACTTGTTAAAGTTTCAATAAAAGAGAAAAGCATAATAACGTAAAAGAACAAAAGAAAGTTAAAAATTCGGTTTACTTGGTAGATTGTCCAAAAAAAATTGTCTTTAAGGGAATTTTCCTTTGAAAAGATTTAGACGTTTCATCTTAGAGGCAGGCTTCCAATTTTGAGTTAGACGAAATAGGTTTTATAAGATGACAAAGAGTTAGTTTTCATTTTTATGTTTAAAAAAAAAAGAGAAAAATAAAAGGTATATGTTCATAAGTATAATTGTTATTACTAATAGTACACGAGAATTCATGCAATTATCATTAAAAAATAATATTTAGTAAATTTGAAATTTAAATTTTAATAATTTTAATATTTTTTTCTATTATGCAACAAAAAAAGTTATTTAATAATCTCATGACAAATTGCAAATTGATTTAATAACTTAAATTGAAATCAAGGAAATTAAGAAAGAAAATAACTATATCCGTGCAAACTGCATGCCCTACTCATTTATAAAAGAGAGAAGATCGACGGAAGAAAGGAAGAGTAAGAATAAAATTTCCAAGTTCCACCAGCTAAAAATGACAGCAATTTTTTTTTTTTTTTGTTTTGTTTTGAAAGAGTCTGACCCATTACTATCCCATAAAGAAATATAAAAGAAAAGAAAAGAAAAGAAAGTCAGATTCGTTGAATAAGCAGTAAAAGGATCCAAGTAATCAACATGGCATTGGCAATTTCTTTTAAATCGTTGAATTAAAATGGTTCAAAAATGAATAGATCGATTCGTACAGTCAGTTTTAAAGTATATTTGATTTTTAAATTTCAACGTTTATAATATATATTTTTATTATCTTTAGGTCGTGATCTCTTTTTATATAAAAAAATTGTTGAAAAATTCATCATAGGATTAATTGTTGCTTGACTATAATTATAGTCCTTCTCAAGCAATCAACATCTGCATTATGAAAATTCATATAATTAGTTGTTAGTAACTAAAGGTCAAAAAAGAAGTTTGTAACTGTCGCTAAGGCGACAATCTAATAATAAACCACTCCAATTATCTTTTAAAAAAAAATTTGAGCTTAAATTTCACTTCTCCAACTTAATTAAATGCTAAATAAAGGGAATTTTTTTATACAAGAGAAAGGATATTATAACAAGAATTTAGAATATTTAGCATAACTACACTATTTTTATTACTATAATTAAGCCGAAGTGACTGTTAATTGTTAATAAATAAAAAATTTGTGATAAAAACTTTTGTGTGTACGTGTGTGTATAATTATTTTTTAAAAAAAAATTATATTTTTAATGTTAATCTTTTGAAATATGCATATTATTTCTCGGACCGTCAAATTTAATAACCCTATGAATCTCATGCTTGATTATTTATAAATCCAACCGTCCATAAATAAAGTTTTATATATAAATATATTTATATTTATATATACAAAGCTTGTTAATTTGAACTCTCAAATCTCGTTTATATATGTGAATTATATGAACAAAAGAAAACCTAGGTATGTATAATCACAATGCAATTCCATATTGCAGCTTTGATCAACAATTAATCAATTAATGGGATCTCTCTTAATTTGATTCCAATAATTTCAAAATAACCCATCAAGGACTAAATCAAACTTGTAAAGAAAATATTTGGTTTTTAAATTTTCTAATCGCGATTTTCCTGCTCCTTGATGAAGATTCAAAACAAAGAAAATTAATTTTGTCCCGTTTTGTATCGGCATGGGCATAGGCATAGCATATCCTTTTGCAACATTAATACTTTTGGAAGCTTATTGGCTAAGATAAAGCTTTGTGGTTGATAGAATAAAACCCCTACTTAAATGAATAGCAACTAGCAATAGCAGGCACATCATTTATTTAATTTTCTTTCACATTAATGTCGTTCTTATTTGACGAACACCTTTGCTTCAACGAAAACTTGTTATGACTTTTCCCAACGTTTTTCAAAAACAAAACCAGAAAAAAAAAAAAAAAAAAACCAAAAACCTGTAAGGTTTTCATTTAAAAAATAATACATTAAATAAAATCTTTTTATTTAATTATATTTTTAAGCAATATAATTTACAAGCATCCGTTAATTGGATACATAAAATTTATTTGAAAGTGATCAAGTTAATTAGAAATTAAAAAAAATTTACCGTATTGACTTTTTAACATCCAAATTACAATAAGTTGATAAATCAAGTTTGGATTTGATCGAAGAGTTTTTGAGATGACAATTGAACTGTCATTATTGTGATTGTAAATAGCAAGATTATAAGGATGATTCAGAGAGAAAGAAATGGTGAGATCTGCGCATTGGGCTTGGGCCCTTCATTGAATATGTGGAAAATGATGGAAAATGAGAGCTTAACTTTGCCTCGAAAGGAACCAGCAATTTATGAGAGCTCTGATATTTTATCTCTCAGGCACGCATTTTGCAGACATCCTGTGGAAACAAACAAAATAATAAATCATTTGAATTATAGGGTTGGCATATGATTTAAAATCATTTGAAAACAAATAAAGTCTAAATAATTGACATACAGAGAAAAGTAACAATCTTTTACCTTAAAAAATTAATCTCTCGCTCATCTTTTTATTATAAAGATTTTGTAATCATGATATAATCAAGGTTGTATGATAATTCAAAAATGAAATAATTGTGTTTGAATAATGTAGACACCCAATTTTATCCGGGATTCTTTGTCATTTGAGACTAATCCAAGCTCAGTTGCAGGGATTTTTATTCATTTTTATTTTATATTTTTGTTTATTTCATATTTATCATTTTTTTCATTTTATGATTTATTTTTTTTTTTCTTTCTTTTGATTATCTGATTATTTAAAAAAAAAAAAAAAGAAAGATTGAGATTAAGTTTGATGATGATAAAAAAATTAGGTGCTAATCTTTAGCATTTGATGACTAATGAGAATCAAACTGAAACACAATCACTTGGTTTTATATGCCATTACAATTCACAGCAATAGAAAAAAAAAAAACAAAACAGAAAAAAAGATAGAGGAGGAATCCGGATAGGGGGAGGAAAGATAGAAGAAGAGTCCGAATAGGAGACGAAAAAAAAAAAGGAGAAAAAGATAGAAGGAGAATCCGAATAGGAGAGGGGAGGTCGCAAAAAAAAAGGTCAAACAGAAACTAAGAAAAAGGGATGAGCGAAAAAAAATGAGGAAGAACGGGACGTGAGTTTCCTGGACGAACTTATACAAGTTAAAGAAACTTTTTTTTGGTTCTCCTGCTAACCGAAACAGCCCTCTTTTTTCCTCCTGTTTACCACCTTTGCCACGGCCACCACCACCAATATCGTCACATCATTAATCCCCGTGTTAGGCTTCCTCCCTTTGAAAGTCCCTGAAAACCGTTCGCCCTTTCAGAACCCACCCGTGAAATATTTTGTGGAGTTTGTGTGGCAATGTTCTGGTGCCCCGATTGTTCTTGAACCCAGGTTAGTACTCCAGAACTTAGTGATATCATCAACAACGACCAGATCAGAGTCCAAATAAATGTACTACTCCTTTGACTCCTGTGTGGCTAGTTCACGGTTTTGAAAACGCTAAGAATCTCGAGGTTGAGTGCTTAAAGAAGGAGTTAGGACAAATTTCAAAGCAGCTAGCAGATCTGGAACGAGAGTGTTCATAGTTTAAGAAGGAAAAAAATAAGAAGGAAACAGCTTCTTTGTTATTTGAAGGTTGTAATACATCGAGGCTGATCGGATGTGAGCAGCCTAATAGGAATATTTATGAGTTCACAGCCAACATGGAGTTTAATGGATAAAAATTCCCCTTCAGCCAATCAAACATTGTTTTACGTGGTTATCAGCTGAAGAACATGGATTGGATATTAGGCGTGGTGGTTTATGCTGAGCAGGAAACAAAAGCAATGCTAAACAGTGCAGTTTCTCCTTCAAAGCGAAGCAAGTCAATGGAACGACTTTGAAACATCGGAATCTCCGCTCACATCGACTCGGGCAAGACCACGCTAACGGAGTGGATTCTCTATTATACGGGTCGGATCCATGACATCCATGAAGTTCGTGGCAAAGACGGCGTCAGAGCAGTGATGGACTCCATGGATTCAGAAAGAGAGAAAGGAATTACTATCCAATCTGCTGTCCCGTGTTGCACCTGGAAAGATTATCAGATTAATATAATTGATACGCCTGGTCATGTTGATTTTACGATTGAAGTGGAGAGGGCGCTGCATATTCTTGACGGTGCCATTTGGGTTCTGTGTAGTGTTGGTGGTGTACAAAGTCAGTCAATTACTGTTGATCGACAAATGAGAAGATAT
Source organism: Durio zibethinus (assembly GCF_002303985.1). The sequence goes on along the minus strand of NW_019168381.1, from coordinate 22,834,622 downwards.
GAGGTTTCGAGACTCACCTTTATTAACAAACTCGATCGAATGGGAGCTGATCCATGGAAAGTTCTCAACCAGCGGAGAAAAAGTTGATGCTGAAAAAGTACCAACAGAAATGGAAGCCACAGTTGCAGAAAAAAGATGGGAACTGATTGAAATGGTTTCTGAAGTGGATGATAAACTTGCTGAAGCATTTCTAAATGTTTTCTGAAAACAGTCAGTTGCTGCCACCCTTTGGTCAGAAGGATGTGGAGACTGTTCGTGTGTCATCTCCAGAATTGACGTTAGCACCAGACATCTCTGCATTTATTCGAAGAGGGGTAGCTGCCTATCCTATGTTTGTGATGATAGAGAGAAAAATACAGTTAGCAAAAACAGCTTCAAGACAGGCTCACCCAAGACCTTAAACCCGAGCCATTCGCTAATCGAAATCAAAGCCTTGAGTTGGAATCCATTCAAGAAACAATCTAGGCCTGATTCAGAAAGTTGACTTAAATTGATTTTGATTCGGGATTAAGCTCAATTTTTGGTAAGATATTTTCTTTCCCGTTTTGAATTGTTTTGGCTGTAGCATGTCATTTATTCACTCATTTTATTTTATGTTTTCATGATTTAAAAACATTGGTTAATAATAAAAATAATAATTTCAAAAAAAAAAAGATTTTTGAGGAAAAGTTGAAAGTATCAATTTTCCTTGGAAATCAAAGTTTCAAAAAAAATATATATTTTTGAGAAAAAGTTGAAAGTATCAATTTTCCTTGAAAATCAAAATTTTCAAAAAAATATTTTGAGGAAAAGTTGAAAGTATCAATTTTCCTTAAAAATAAATTTTCAAAAAAAAAATTTTTGAGGAAAAGTTGAAAGTATCAATTTTCCTTGGAAATCAAAGTTTCAAAAAAAAAAATATTTTTGAGGAAAAGTTGAAAGTATCAATTTTCCTTAAAAATAAATTTTCAAAAAAATATTTTTGGGGAAAAGTTGAAAGTATCAATTTTCCCTACACAAAAACAATCAATTCTTTCCTTCCTTTCTATTTTGATTTTTATTTTAATTTTTCTTTAACTAATCCGACGACGGAGCCTCTGCAAGTGAAACAGTAGTTTTTCTTGCATACTTTTGAGGTGAGGGAATTTTCTCAATTTTCTGCTAAAAGTATTAGAGTCAATTGAGAAAAATTTTCAATAATTAATTACTTGGTAAAATTTTAAGGCTTTTGGATAACACAAATTTAAGCTGGTACCATCTTTTGATGGGCGTTGTGAGGGTGCTATAACCTTCCTCACACGTAACCGAACTCCCGAACCCTGTTCTGGTTTGTAGACCTGAACCTATTCTTTTAGGGACCCTTAAACTTAGGTGTTCCCTGAAAGGACAGATTCTTTAGGTGGCCAATCGCACCTAGACAAAAAAGATTGGTGGCGACTCCCTAAAGTCAATGTCTAGCGATAGATCCCCGGATCTAGACGTTACGACAAATAATACGAATAAAACATATAAATTTTTATTTTTATTTTATTTATTTATTTGATCTTTGAAGTTACAATTAAGATTCAATTCTGGATCTTTAGGCACAATCAATTCAAAGTTTTGTAGATTTTAATTCTTGATAAGTAAGTTTGTATACTTATAAAAAGATGAAGTTTCTGTAGGGTTAAGTATAAAAAAAAGATGTAAAAAAGTTATAAAATGTATTAGATAGACACTCCATAGGACTGCAAAATATTTACATCTCTATAGTTGTGTATATTTGTGAATGGACTAAAGAAAATTGAAATTGTCCATATAAGTATGATGCTTGAGTACACATATATGTGTTAATATTTATTTGGATTAAGAATACTCTGTAAGACTAGAGAATCATGAGAGGGTTAATGGGCATTATTTGGGATTGAGTATTTGATGATTGTATATTTGTGATTATTTACAACTAGTGAATCATTTTTTCTTATCATGGACATAAGTTGGTTCGGCTGAATCACGTTAAATTATTATTTTTTGTGTGGTTCATTGATTGTTTGGCTTAATTTCCACTGACTTGAATGTTTAATTGATTCCCAATATACAATTTCTTTATTTTTGACCTAACAAGTGACATCAAAATTGTCGGAATCTTAACAAGTGGTATCAGAGATAAAGATTTGAGACGTGAGAAGAGTGTAAGCTTAGAGAAGCTTGATTTAATTGAAGAGATTGAGTGTGTATTTTAAGGATCGGAAGTGACTTAAATCTCATAAAAGATTCGTTTGATATTACCAAAATATTGCATGATGGATAAGAAGACTTGCATAAAAAAATTAAAAAAAAAAGATTTTTGATAGGTAAGTTTATATGTTTATAAATATGAAAAGTCTTTATAGGGTTAGGTAAGAGAAAAAGATTTAAAAAAGTTATAAGATTTTATGGGATAGACAACCCAAAGGATTACAAGAGATTAACATTTTTATGGGTGCGTATGTTTAAGTAGATTAGATGAGAATGAAATGATCTCAATAGGTTTGGTGCATGGGTGCACATAAGTATATGTTTATTTGGATTAAGAACATTATATAGGACTAGAGAAGATTGAAAAAATTTATGGATATTAATTATGAGTAAATTTAATTTGTTTTGATGTAATTTTTAACAACTAGTTGATTTTTTTCTCATCCGTGGACGTAAGTTGATTAGGTCGAACCACATTAAATTGTTGTTTCTTGTGTAATCGATTGATTGTTTGATTATACTTTCATCGGTTTGGATGTTTAATTAATTGAGACTTTTTTGCCTAACAAATAGTATCAAATCAAAATGTTTGAGATGTGTGAAGAGGCAAATCCAAAAAAGCTCGATTCAATAAAAGAGTTTGAATTCATATTTTGAAAATTGATTTGCATGAAATGTGAAGACACATAGAGAAAATTGTTATAAGATTTCTATTGTAGGTGGAGTCAAGCATGTCTAGCATGAAAATTAATGATTTGATGAAATTTGAGTTAAGGTGTAGATTGTTGGGAATAGCAACTCAAATTTCATAAAAGATTTATTCGAGATTGGTAAGATATTGCTTGATAAATAAGAAGACTTGTGAGAAGAAGAATTATAAAGAGAAATGAATTTTTAATAAGCAAGTTTATATGCTTATAAATAAGTGGAGTATTTACAAAATTAGGTAAAAAAAATATGTAAGATATAGTTATATGATTTTATTAAATAGACACCCCATAGGACTATACTAACATTGTTATAGGTGTGTATGTTTAAGTAGGCTAGAGTAGAATGAGATAAACCACATGAGTATGATGCATGGGTGCACATGAGTATATATTTTTTTAGTTAAGAATATTTCATAAGACTAGAGGAGATTGTGAGGGTCTATGGGTATTAATTGTGAGTTAGTTTGATTTGTTTTGATATAATTCTTTATAACTAGTGAATTTTTTTTCATTTGTAGACGTAGGTTAATTGGGCCAAACCATATTAAATTTATGTATCTTATGTGATTGATTGATTATTTAATTATATTTAAGCTGACTTAGATATTTAATTGATTGGAGTTTTTTGTCCAACATTTTCGACATGTCAATTAGGTTAAGGATGACTGCTTAGTTAATAATTTCTCTTAAGAAATCACTTAGAATAATCTAGGTAGAGACAATTAAAAAATTGATTGGAACAACACTAGATGTTTGGCAACAAGGAAGAAAATATATAAAAATAATGTTCATCAATTTTAAAAAAATTGAGATAACGTTGTCCATGCACGTCAATGACCTTTGCTAATTACTGAAAAATACTTTTGAAAATCCCATGTATACGTAAAATCATAATCTGAATTCATATCAATATTGGACCATATTTTTTAAATGTCCATTGACAATATAAACATTAGTTAAAAACTACAAAAAATAAATCATCTTTAACACAATGAAGTTTTGGTTTAGTGCAAAGGAATATGTCTTAGAACTCTTTAGTTTAAGGTTTCAAGTCTTACTATGTGTGGATTTGATTCAATTTTATGCTGAATTTGTTTAATTATGCTATAGTTTGTTATTCAACTTTATGTTGAATTTGTCTAATTATATTTTAGTTTTTTATTTGATTATTCAATGATTTCTATATGAATGTATTACTTAATTATACTTCTAACTTCTCTTATACTTATAGTTTTTTCAAAAAAAACATTCATCTTTAGCAACAAATTTACATTTTGAAGTGTACTGTAAATTATTTCATTTTTCAATAAAAAAAAAAGTGTTACTATGTTGTAAATAAATTCAAAAACTACATTTTGCAATAAGAACACATCTTATTGTCAAATATGAAACTTTTGCAATAGTTTGCAACGTAATATGAAACTTTTATTAGGAAATATTATATTTCTTGTAATGATTATTATTAAGCATCAAACTTAAAATCAATTGATAATATGTAGAAGGGTCCAATTTGAATATAAGACTATACGAACTTAGATATGGGATAAAATCACTTTAACAATTATAACTTATCATCCAAAAGCACACCTTGATTTTGTTTTGTGAAAAACTCTTCCTATTGTATATAATTATCTGCCAAAAAAAAAAGTTAGAGAACTAGTAATTGGTAAATAAGTTCATCTAATAAGAATCTACTCAATATTTTTTCTTTATTATAGTCTTCATATAGGACATTTAATCTAAATAGCCTGTGGGATAATTAAATATTATTGAATTAAATTTAAAAAAAGTACAGTGAAGAAACTATAATCCTTTATATTATCTCTCTTTATACCTCATGGCATAATTAACTGTTCAAGTTAATATATCTCAATATTCGCCATTTGGGTTTCGGTTCAAAGTGATGATAAGATGAGATGACTTCGAACAAAAGGATAAATCTGGCTTTTGGTGCTTCATTAATTGTAATAATGTAGTAACCAAATAATGTACATATTTAATTTAGTTATTTGTAACCTAATAAATTTGGCTTTTAGCTTTTGGTGCTTTAAAAAATTCCATTGAATCTTTTATATAGCAACCAATAATTTTTATTTTTAGTTATTTTTTAATTTGATTTAGTTTTTCAATCACTGTTAATAATAAAAGTGTATTATTTTTACTTTAGGTATTGTCTTTCTTTTGTTTATTTTTTTCAACCAATAAATGTTTTTACTTTATCGTATTTAGTATTACTTCTCTTTTGTTTATTTGTTATAGGTATTCGATTAAACTCAATTGATAATTTACTCATTTTTAATGATCTTAAGTCATTTACTCTTTTATTGGCTTGAATGTCATACTAGCATGAATCTCTCTTTGATTTTAAAATATTGTATCTAAATTTTTCATAATACAACAAAATAAAAATCTTACATTCCATGAAACAGAGAAGAAAACATAAAAGTTTTTTACTTTCACTTTACGATTTTTCCTTTTATTTATAGTTTTTTTTTAATATCATGTCTATTTACGTTTAATATATGCAGTTTTATTCTATTATATATATTATGTTTAATTTGCTTAGCATGAAACAACAGTAATTTTTTTTTTTGGTAAATACCATAAATTTTAAATTAAGATGTTACTTGCTTTCACTTATGCCATGAATGGGTGCCTTTTGTCAATAATTTTGTCATGATCAATTATTTAGTCATGGTTAATTCAATTGCTATTGAATAAAAGAATTAAATAAGAAATATGTTGTCATAATATCTAGATCCGGGGATCTATCGCTAGACATTGACTTAAGGGAGTCGCCACCAATCTTTTTTTTACCTAGGTGTGATTGGCCACCTAAAGAATCTGTCATTTCAGGGAACACCTAAGTTTAAGGGTCCCTAAAAGAATAGGTTCAGGTCTACTAACCAGAACAGAGTTCGGGAGTTCGGTTACGTGTGAGAAAGGTTATAGCATCCTCACAACGCCCATCAAAAGATGGTACCAGCTTCAATTTATGTTATCCAATGAGCCTTAAAATTTTACCAAGTAATTAATTATTGGAAATTTTTATCAATTGACTCTAATACTTTTAGCAAAAAATTGAGAAAATCCCCTCACCTCAAGAGTATGCAAGAAAAACTACTGTTTCACTTACAGAGGCTCCGTCGTCGGATTAATTAAAGAAAAATCAAAATCAAAATCAAAATCAAAATAGAAAGGAATGAGAGGATGATTGTTCTTGTGTAGGGAAAATTGATACTTTCAACTTTTCCCCAAAAATATTTTTTTAGAAATTTACTTTTAAGGAAAATTGATACTTTCAACTTTTCCCCAAAAATATTTTTTTGAAATTTATTTTTAAGGAAAATTGATACTTTCAACTTTTTCCCAAAAATATTTTTTGGAAATTTATTTCTAAGGAAAATTGATACTTTCAACTTTTCCCTAAAAATATTTTTTTGAAATTTATTTTTAAGGAAAATTGATACTTTCAACTTTTCTCCAAAAATATTTTTTGAAAATTTATTTCTAAGAAAAATTGATACTTTCAACTTTTCTTCAAAAATATTTTTTTGATTTTTATTTAAAGAATATAAAACAAAATAAAAGTAAATAAAAAAGAAAAAAAAATAAAGAAAAGTAAAACAAAAATAAAAATAAGATAAAGATAAAAATATTAAATAAATCTAATCTAATAAATAAAAAAATAGAAAAAACAAATAAACAAATGAAAATAAAAAAAAAACCTGGAGCGGCTCGGATCGTGGCTCGGCTTGGCTTGGCTCGGAAGGGGGCAAGCACGCGTGGGTCAGAAGCGGGTCGACGCTCGGGTCGGGTTTCGGCAAAACGCACGGATCCTCTGGTTACTTAAGGCCAAAACGACGTCATTTTGAGAGGGTATAAAAGGCACTTCCCTCTGTTTTTCGACAGAATGCTCCTCTCCTCTCTCTCTCTTCTTTCTTTTTCCTCTCCCTTCTCTCTAAAGGGCCTGAAGAACACCGGTGAATTTTCATCGGATTTTAGAAAAAGTCACCGGAATCTAGAAAATTCACCGGAGGTTCATCGAAAGTTTATCGAAAGATCACCGGTTTTTGAGATTGTTCATCGGGAACTGGGCAGATCGTCAGAAACTTCAAGGTTCGTCGGAATTGTTGCCGAAAAATTCAAATATCGTCAGAATTTTGCAGAAATCTAGAAATTTCCCAGAAATTTTCAGAAAAATTTTTTGCCAAAAATTTCTAAAAAATTATTTTCGATCCCTACAGCTATCCTAACTCTTCTCAACCTTCTTTAGCCTTCGAAAACTCTTCTATACACCTCTTTTCTCTCAATTCAGTAGCTTTGCTCACTGTTTTCTTTTTGTGTCCTCATTCTGTTCCAGAGGGGGTCCTTTTATAGGGATTGATCAGGAGTTTCTGATCAATCCCAATTTCTTTTTGGACGGGGATTCAATCTTTGAATCCAATCTGGACTCTTTTGATTGAATCTCCACTCCCAGTAGGATTCTTCAGCTTCAATCTCAACCTTCTAAAATAAAAATCAAATAAATATAAAAAAATAATAGATAATTAGAACAGATAAATAAAAAAAATAGATATATTATAGGATAAATAAAAAAATAACAGATATATAATTAGATAAATAAAAATACAAAAATAAATAAAATATAATAATAATAATAATATAATAATAATAATAAATATATAACTATATAAATAATATACATATAAATCTATTCTAAATAAAATAAATAAATAAATACAGATATACACATATTAATACATAATAATAATAATAAATATAAAAATACATAAAATACAAAAGAAAAAAAATATTACAGGATTGAATTGGGCCTTACCCATTTGGGCCAGGCTCAATTAATTTAGGCCTGGACCCAATTGGGTGTCTACAGCTGCCCCTTTTTGCGTATTTTTTGTGAAACAGAAATTGCGCAAAGACATAGACACCCAATCTAGACTCAACTCAACATTGTCATTTTTTGTTTTTTGTATTTTTTTTTGTTTTTTTTTGTGTTTTTTTTTTTTTACCAAAGCTCCTCTAAACAGAGGCATCACGACTTTGGAAAAGTAAATTGCTCCTCTAAACAGAGGCACCACGACTTTGAAAAAGTAAATTGCTCCTCTAAACAGAGGCACCACGACTTTTGAAAGTAAATTGCTCATCTAAACAGAGGCAACGGAACTTTGGAAAAGTAAATTGCTCCTCTAAACAGAGGCACCATGACTTTTGAAAAGTAAATTACTCCTCTAAACAGAGGCACCACGACTTTGAAAAAGTAAATTGCTCCTTGACAATCATGTCCACAGGAGTTGAAAGTTGTGTTTGGAGGAATTTCAGGAGATTATGCCTCAAAGGTCTTATAAATCAATCCTGATACCAAAAGACATCCTATTTCAAGG